>JABUQX010104896.1:17500-27213 GCA_015478945.1 Trachelipus rathkii | reverse complement strand
TATATATATATATATATATATAGTTATAGTTATATATATATATATATATATATATATATATATATATATATATATAGTTATCTCTATATGCTGGAAATTTATCAAAAAATAATTCAGCGTAAATTTAAATTTTGGGGGGAAATTTTGGCTCGCAAAACTTCAAAATGGGCTGCTGACCCCTATAGGACCCAACATCATGAACATTTGATATACTATACTAATGGCATATTAAGATTGCGGAATAGCGTTTAAAATCCCTAAAAGGTTTAATTCTATTTATTCCCATAGACCTATTTAAAATGGTACTATAAAGGTAGCATTACTACTATTGCTCTCGATGTGGAAGACCGAAAAGCCCAACCAGCCCAGAATCATCGACGTTTATCATGACACTTCTTGTCAACAGGACAGGGAAATCATTGATAAAGTTAAGTCAAGAAACAAGTGTTATCACTTTCATCCTAACAAAGTACATCTTTATCAGGAACTGCTAGGAGATGACGCAGATCGGCGAACACAATTTTGTGAGTAATTTATATGACGTGGGTGTGAGGCCATATTTCACAAATCTCGTAATATTAATGGACACAACAATTGCTATTAATCTGGCAGTAATCCATATTGGATGGAAGCTACTCACGTGCAATCCTTATGATAAGACCTGGAATTTTGGATGATCGTATAATTAATCGTTAGTTACATCTTTTTATAATATTGCAGGTGATTCATACCTTCATATGTTACAGTCCTTCCACAAGGATATTTTGGAAGATATTCATGCATTATGCAAAAGGAAGAAACATGTTTTTCTGAATGCTGGCGACTCCGCAAGTAACCATCATGTATCGATATATATATTATTATTATTATATATATTGTTGTTATTATTATATATATTATTATTATATATATATATATTATTATTATTATTGTTGTTACAGCTAAAGATATTATATTATATATTAGTTATTATTACAAGGCTATCGCTGGCCTATATATATTATTGGTTATTACATATATATATATATTATTGAAGAATGAAGAAGTTATTTATATATATTACATATTATTATTATTATTATATATACATATATATATATATATATTATTATATATATATATATATTATATTATTATATATATTATTATTATATATATAAGGAAGAACCATACGCGGAAATCTGTATATTATTAGCAATTCAAAAATATTTTATTTAGCATCTTTTGTTATTAAATGAGAAATATTATTATTAATTTAATTAAATTATTATTTAAATGGAAACCAATAGTCTGTCTTTAAAGCCTGACAATCATCTGTCTACTAAATGAGAACATGCCAACAACCGCCTGTCTCTGAGACTCCGTCAACGTACAGAGAAACTTGAGTAAACACAAAGTTCACGCCATGGTGTTATAAAATCATTTGTTTAATAACAAAATTTTTTGTTCTCCTCAGTTACTTGGAAACAATTGTATTAAGCATAGGAGTGAGTAGTGGAGAGCTTAAAGTAATCATCTACTGTAGATAACGATTCATTTTTTTAAACTCAACTTGCTAAAATTTATCTATAAAATGTATTAAATAATGAGTGAATTAAAACAAAAGCTTTTTGGAATGGAGAATGGCACGCTGGAAGAGGAGGAACGTTTCCGGTTTTCAATCCAGCGAATGGGGAAAAAATTGCTGATGTTGCTAACTGCACAATAAAAGATTATGAAGAAGCTGTTTGTAAGATTATATATATATATAATATATACAGGTTAGCAGCAGAGTAGAGTATATATATTAGTTGTTATATATAAGTTATATATATATATATATTTATATATACAATAAGAGTTATATATGTATACATAGAGCATATATATATTACATATATACATAATATATATATAGAAGGTTGGTTATTATATTTATATATATATATATATATATATATATATATATATATATATATATATATTATTATTATATATTTATATATATATATATATATATTAAAGGTTATATATATATATATATATATATATATATATATACTCGTATTCATATATTGTAGCAGAATCAAGGAATAGAAAACGGCTTAAAATGTTATTTGTGTGGTTATATAAAAAAAAAGCAGTCATACTATCTGTGAAAGTAGTAGTAGTAGTAGGAGTAGTAGTAATAGTAGTAGTAGTAGTATTAGTAGTAGTGTAGTAGTAAAGTAGTAATTTAGAGTAGTGTTAGTGGACACTATTATCATTAACATTAGTAACAGTAGTAGTAGTGACGTAGTAGTAGTAAAGTAGTAGTAGTAGTAGTAAATAGTAGTAGTAGTAGTAGTAGTAGTAGTAGTAGTAGTAGTAGTAGTAGTAGTAGTAGTAGTAGTAGTAGTAGTAGTAGTAGTAGTACTTATAAGTTTTCATTAAGTCAACGCTTCGAAACTTATACCTTCATTTTCTTCTCCAATTATATTCCTTTGAATATCATGATGATTGATTCCTGCGGCAGCGTCAGCCTCGGAAGCGTTTCACTCTTGGTCGAGAAGCACAGTAAAAGAAAGGGCTTCTCTTCTTCTTAAATTGAAAGATCTTTTGCTTAAAAACAAAGATGAAATCGCCACCATCTTAACAAAGGAAAATGTTAGTATATTTTTGATATATTTGCAATAATATATATATATATATATTGATTATTATATTAAGAAGTTAGCAGTGGTGGATGTTGTTAGTTGTTATATATATATATATATATATATATTAGTTATTAGTTGTTATATTATATATATATATATATATATATATTATTGCTATTACATATATATATATATTATTATTACATATATATATATATATATATATATATATATATATAACCAAATATTTAGGGAAAATCGAAGGCTGAATCGTTGGGTGAAGTGGGTTTTTCTTGCGGGTTTCTTCGAGTGGTTCGCCGAAGAATCGAAAACGTCGCGTACGGGGAAACAATTCCTAGCTCTGTTCGATCAAAGATACGCAACAATCAGACAACCAGCAGGAGTGGCTGCTTTGATTACCCCCGTAAGTGCGAGAAATAACATGATTACAAGTACCGCATATATATATATTATATATATTGGTTATATTATTATTACATATATATATAGTTAGCATAGTATATATATATATATATATATGGTTATATATAGTATATATATATATATATAGTTATATATATATATATAATATATATATATATATATATAAACTGTTTTTAGTGGAATTTTCCAATCGCCATGTTTAGTCGCAAAGTTTCAGCAGCTCTTGCGGCAGGGTGTACTTGCATTATCAAACCAGCAGAAGACACGCCTCTAGTAGCTTTATTGTTTGCACAAGTTAGTATAAACTATAAAACTATAAAAGTGTTTGAAATAAAATATATTATCAATAAATATATTGAAATAAAATATATATGTTTTGGTTGATGTATTATTTATTGGGTTAGAACTTAGAAGAGATGCTCTGTTTAGATTCTGGTTTGTGGTAGCTACGGTAATATCATCAGCGAAGATTGTTATGTTTGTGTGGTCTTTTTGTGGTTGTGATAGATCTGCTGTGAATAGGTTGAAGAGTGTAGGGGATAGGATTGCTCCTTGGGGTACACCGTTTTTAATGTTTAATGTTTACTTTTCTAGTTGTTAATCTATATTTGAGCGGTTCTTCCTGATAGGAAGTTTGATAATCATTTCTTTAAGTTATTGGGATGTTTGATTTTACTATTTTGTGTATTAGATTGTCTGAGGACTGTGTCGAAAGAATTGTTTATGTCGATTGATATAAGTGACATTTTATGTGCCGTCCTGATATTTAAGCCGTCTATTATTTCTTGTATAATGCTTGTGAGACCTGTTATGGTTGAATGGTTTTGTTGGAAGCCATGTTGGAACTTTTGTTTGGGGATGTGTGGTTTTATTTTATTCAGTATGAGCTTTTCTAGGAGTTTAAACAAAGTGGATAGAAGTGAAATTGGGCGATAGGAAGAGGGATTTGAGGGATCCTTTCCTAGTTGGTTTTAACTTTGGGATGGTAATTGATCTTTTCCTGAGGAAGGGAATGAAATTTAATTTAATTTGATGGAACTGTTGTATATGTGTGCTAAATGAGCTAGTGCGGTATTTCCCAAGTGTTTTATGTGGATATTTGAGATGTTATCTGGGCCGGTTGCTGTTGAGTTTTTGAGGGTTTTTATTGTGTTTTTAATATCTGTTGATGTTATTTCTGTTGTTTGGTCGTTTTTGTTTTTTATTTTCTTAAGTGCTTTGATCATTTTCCTATTTTGTGGATGGGTGGGTTTATGCCTTTGTTTTGTGAAATTTGCTGCGATGGTATTGGTGTGTTATTTTGCTCTTTGTGGGGATTGAGTATTGGAGTTTTTGATAGATTCCTGCGTGAGAGCTGGGTTGATTTTTGCGTTGTTTAATATTATTATTTTGTTCCACATTCTATTGTTGTTTGTGTTTTGTAGGTTCTCTGTTAGATAAATTTAAAAGTTATTTGAAGTATGTGTTTTGGTTAGGTTTGTAATTTGTGTGATTAGATTATTTTTTTTGTTTTAATTTGTTGCGTTTGCTGGGCTGATTTTTTTGAGTAGGTTTTGTTGTTTAATCAAGTTTGAGATTTCTGGTGTGAGTGTAGGGTACTATTTTTTGATATATCCCCGAGGTATATTCAAGTTTAAGACTTTTTGAATTATTAAAGTGACGTTTTGGATGGCTGTGTTTAGTGTTGTGGTATTTGAGATTGTTATTGCTTGTGCATCCAATTTGCTTTTTATTTAATTTGTGTAGGTTTTCCTGAAAGTGTGGTTGGGCTTGTTGGTAGTTTGGTATTTTATGATTATGGGGAGGTGGTCAGAGCTTAGGTCGGTTTGTGTTGGCCAATGAAATTTTATGTGAAGATTTGGGTATAGTGTTAGGTCTGAGGATGTATTTGATTGATTTGTTTGTGGTGGAATTCTAGTGAGGAAGCTTTTATTATCGAGGATGTTTAGATGAACTAGACTTGATATTAAGTGAATTCCTCCTTGGTCTGCGCTTTGGGCTTTATGTCATGTTGGGTGATGTGCGTTGAAATCACATCCTATTATGAGGTTTGGGAAGTCTAAGATGGGGGTGAGATTTGGTGTGTAGTTTCTGGGGCAGTGTGGTGAGTTTGATGTGGGATGTAGAGTTTTATTATGTTATGTTGCGCTTTGTTAATCATTATAGTGAAAGATTGAATTTTGGTGGTATTGTCGTTTAGTGATGTTTTTGTGATTGTTGAGGTGTTTGTGTATGGCAGTGAGTTATGTATGATGGGCTAATAAGGTGTGATTCTTTGGATTTTGAGGTGTGTAAATGGAGTCGTATCCGTAAAATTTGGGTTCTGGGCGGTTTTCAGGAAGGTGTGCTTCTTGATTTAGAGCTATGTGAATGTTGTTTTGCTTTAAAAAAAAATTCTATTTCTTTGTTTTTTATTTTGCAGTCCGTTTATGTTTATTTGTAATATGTTTATGGTGTGATTTTTTGTTTGTTTTGACTTTGGGCAGCTGGTCATTGTGGGCGGGGTGCATACCTGGCATATCCGGTCATGGTTTAGATGGGGGAGCGTTGTGAAAGGTGAGCAGTGTTTGTGTATCCACCGCTCACACATGTTGCATCGGATTGAATTTCATCTTACGACCTTGTCGCAGGTGGGGCATAACCAGATTTCAGGTCCCGGGTCTCTTTCTATATATAAAAAAAAAAGCAGCAGCAGTAGCATATATATATATATATATATATATATATATATATATATATATATATATATATATATAAGCAGAGTTATATATATATATATATATATATATATATATATATATACCACCATTATTAGTCTCACATTAGTTATGTATTGATGCTGGAGTACCAAAAGGAGTGATAAATGTTGTCCCGTGCTCAAGGTCGCATGTTCAAGAAGTTGGCTCTTTCCTGGCAAATTCCGAAAATATACAAATATTGTCTTTTACTGGATCTGTTGAGGCTGGAAAGGTACGTCATAATCTAATTACTTATGTGATATTGCATTTAGAGCTTATGGTAAATAATAATAATAATAATAATAATAATAATAATAATAATAATAATAATAATAATAATAAAATAATACTAATAATAATAATAATAATAATAATAATAATAATAATAATAATAATAATAATAATAATAATAATAATAATAATAATAATAATAATAATAATAATAATAATAATAATAATAATAATAATAATAATAATAATAATAATAACAATAACAATAACAATAACAATAACAATAATAATAATAATAATAATAATAATAATAGACAATAATAATATATGATAGACATCACACACACACAATACACACACACACACACACACACACTATTATTATTATTATTATTATTATTATTATTATTATTATTATTATTATTATTATTATTATTATTATTATTATTATTATTATTATTATTATTATTTTACACAAGAAATTGTATTCATCGAGTGCCAACACTATTAAGAAGATTAGTTTAGAACTAGGAGGAAATGCCCCATTTATCGTTTTCCCTTCTGCTGATCTGAAGCTTGCTGTTAATGGAGCAATGGCTGCAAAATTCAGAAATTCTGGACAGGTATTTACAAAATCAAATTTTAAATTATTTTGAAATTTACTAAAGTTACTGTTTAAAAATTGTTTTCTTTAAGTTTCAATTTTTAAGAATAACTAATTTAAAATTTATTAATCCCATAACTTGAGTAATAAGAATGTATCATTTATCGTTAACGTTTACCTACTAGAAATATAAAAAATGGCCAATATTTTTCCATATGTAGAAATGATTATTAAGTAAGTTCTCTACCGTTTTCGATAAATTAATATAATAATAATGGTTCGGCAGACATGCGTGAGTGGTAACAGATTTTTCATTCACGATTCAATTCACGATGAATTTGTGAAGAGGTTTTCTGAAGCCATCGACTCTCAGTTAAAACTTGGAAATGGGCTTGATGAAGGTGTCAACCAAGGACCATTAATAAATAATAGGCAGCTGGAAAGGGTAAGCTACATTCTCGTATATATATATATATATATATATATATATATATATATATATATATATAGATATATATAGATATATATATATATATATATATATATATATATATATATATATTATATATATATATATATATATATATATATATATATATATATATATATATATATATATATATATATATATATATATATATATATATATATATACTATATATATATATATAATGGAGTCTCTAGAGACGAAATTTGAGAGGGGCAGCAATTCTAAAAAATATGAAAATAATAATTTTGCTGCTATTGTAAATTATTATTACTATTGTTATCATAGTTATCCAAGCTTTACCATGATATCGATTAGGTTTGCGGTCAGAAAGCTGAAAGGGAAAGAATGCTACTGTTTGGAAGACGAGCTTCAGTGCTCTCCTCATAGCAGGAGGTATATGGACTATATAGTATATATAATAGAGCAGTTCTGTTTTAACAGGAATAGTATAAAGAACATTTGGGGAACACCACTTTTGATAGACAAAGGATAAATCAACTATTTACAACTACTGATATAGAATTCGACCAGATTGAAAATCAGAAGATACATTGTAATGAATAAATACCGAAAGAGTGGAGCTTAGAAATCGAAACTTGTGCCAGTCTTTATCGAAAGATTTCAATATATCCAACACCACAGCTATAGATTCACAGGAAACTCGAGAAGCAAGCAGAAAATCAAGAGTAAGATAAAAGAGAAGGAAGATCATCAATAAAGTGTCCATAATGGTAATAATACTGGCGATCTGAGATAAAATACTAAAAGATTAAAGAAGTTTCTAAATCTTTAAGTTAAGGACTGATTCGAAATTTTTGGAGAGAACAGATTTTAAAGTGTTAGGATGATAGAGGTTTTAGAGTGTCTCCCATCACCGACATTTTGCATGTGCAAATAAATCTCGTACCTCAAAAGTATTCTTTGGGTAAAGCAATTTAGGAAGTTACCTTCAAGGATCTGCAACAGTAATCAAATTCTGGACTTTCACTTCACTAACCGACCGCTCTACCGTTAGAGCCACAGTAGCGACATAACATAAATGAAAGGTAGAAGTTGACACGTGAAGAAGAAAATTTACAATGGCTGGGTGCAAGCTTGAAAGCACAAGTTTTAAGAGCCATAGAAGGTATGTTGTTAAGACACTATGCTTTCTTATTACTAAGCTCAGAGATAGCATAAATCAAATCTTTAGAAATAACAACTATGTTAATATTAAGCATGAATAAGAATGCAACACAGCATAAGTGCCATGCATCAGATGGAACAAGAAGAAAGAAAGAGGGAAAAGAATAGTAATCACAAAGACAATAAAAATTTTGTCCCAAGTATAAATGATAATAATAATATTAATAATAATATTAAAAATAGCACTGAAGAACAAATTTTTTGCTGACTTGTATATAAGATTTGTTTCTTATTTATTTGTTTGGGCTGAATCCAAAAATTATATTGATGTTTAAGGTTCAGCTTTGCAGCTATTCACATGAAAACTAAAAAAATGTAAAATATCTTTTTGTCATTTCATTAAAAAAAAACGCTATATCTTTTTTATTACTTGTAGTATAAATATGATATTTTCACAACATATATATTTGGGGAAGATACACATATTTTATTTAGATTGTATTTTTGTATATCCAACCGTTTTATCTCTGTAGACGGAAAAATTAATATTTTTATGCAAATTTCTCCATGTTTGCATGTGAATAGCGTCAATACTGGACCCGACAGACAAAAACTAATACGATTTTTAAATTCAGCAGAACAAAACACATAAGAAACAAGTCTTATATACAATTCGAAAAAAAAATCACGGAAGTTTACAAAAGACGTTTCCGCCGTAAGCGAGTTTGAAAGGACCTGAGATGATAGAACAGAAAACAGAATATGAGACTCATCGGAGGAAAATAGAGGAGGAAAGAATTTTAACGAATAAGGATAAGAATTAGAGATTAGGAAAAGCTCTAGAATGTTGGGTTCATCTCAAGACTATCTGGGATGCAAGTAGGGAGCTGCACCAACTGCTCGAGGTAATCATGGATAGAAAAGTCATAGCAAGTTCATCAACTTTATCTTGAGAATTAAAGGAAAGCTATTGACCGTGGTGAACGTAGAAATCACCAAGATGAAATCTCCATGAATGAGGATTTCAGAGAAATGTGAAGAAGAGAGAGAATGTGTTCTAATTGATTATGACAGATTAGCTTGAGCCATTAGGTAGAATATTAGGAAAACTCCAAATCAAAGACACGAAAGAAAACGCCGTTGTATATATAAGAACAACTGCCATTGGCTGAAATTTGAGGAAAGAGATAGTCAGAGTACACAAATACTCCTCTCTCACCTAAGCTTTCGCGTTAGCAAAAGAGATGAGGGTATACCATTTTTTATTTTTTTTTAAGAAGCTAAGTGTTGTTCTTGTAAATTTGTATTTTATGCGTGTGTGTGATAAGGAGAGACTTACTCCAGTGTTAAGAAGAATCGTGGATATGAGCACAAAGAGGAGGAACAATTGGCGACTGGGGGTGCCTATGAGATGTACTCTACACTCCATATATCCCAATGTGTGGATGTCATGCTTCAGGAGC
>JABUQX010104896.1:2500-15000 GCA_015478945.1 Trachelipus rathkii | reverse complement strand
AAATACAAAGCAAATCAATAGAGAAGGAAAAACATCTGAAATCGACGTTTTAGAGGTCAGAAAAAGTTGCAATCTGCTTTATATTTGGTCAAAATTGGCTGAAAATAAAGAAAATTATGATAATTTCCAGCCGTATTAAGTCTTCGTCCATGCTGTGAGGATGAATTTGGATTCCAATGCTTTATTGTAAATTTCGAGTAGGTGAGAGATGGCTGTGGGTCTTAATCATTTTAGATTTATGCTTGAAATGTTCCCCGGAACTGTTGCTGGGGAGTTTTTAAGTGATTTTATTCCTAATGAAGTGTCTTAGATAGTAAAGGTTTGGAATGAATTATGCCTAATTCGGGTCAGTCTTGACTGTCTTGTGTTTTTCCGATTGTTGTCATGTTTTGGTTTATAGAAGATGTTTGAGTAGTATTTAGCGAATATATTGACGTGATGTTTTTGTGTGGAGAGAGTGTTGCTGTGGCATTTTAGTGTTTTCTTTAGGATTGGTGTTGTATTGGGAGTTGTCTACATTTTTGACAACTTGCAAAGTTTATCATTTAGGTTTGCTAATTTTTTTTAAAAGTATTTTAGGTAGAGATCTTTGAATTTGTTTGAATTTTAAGCTGTTATTAAAGTGGAAATTTGTGTGCTATGGTTTTTTTATTTGTGTTGTGAGTTCTGTTGTGTGAGTTGTGTTCTGACTTAGGTTGTTTCTTTATTTAATTAGTTCGTAGATTTCTAGAGTTCAGGATGGGTTGTAGTTTTCCTGTACCCTTTGGGATTGTGTTGGTTGAATGCTTTTCGTATTGTTTTGGTATGATGTGTTAAGAGGTTTTGGATTTGTTATTTTTTTTATCAGGTGGGTTTCTGTTAAGTGTATGAAGCTTGTTCAGCTTGCCTTTTAGTAGTTTGTGAAGGTGGTTATTTTTTTTGGATGTATTGATTTAGTTTATAAAATTCTTATGGAGATGTGATCTTAGGTTAGGTCAGTTTCCGTGTTTCATGTTAGGTCTGGGCATTTTGATTGTAATACGAGTGTTAGGTCTGGAGTTGAGGGCATGTGGTTAGCTTCGTGAGAGTTACGTGTGGGTAAGTTTTTGAATTCGTTGAGGGTGTGTACACCCCGAGGGTTTGTCAGATACTTTTGAAACCAGAGAGTGTGACTAGCATTAAAGTCTCTGACTATGATTAAATTAGAAATTGTATGTATGGGTGATAAATTTGGTATATAATGGTTGGAACAGAATATAGAAGAAGTGTGGGTATGTAGAGGTTTTTGAAAGGTTGAATTTTTATGATGAGATTGTTCACAAGGTTTGTGGTGTCACTTGTGGTATGTTAAGAGTTTCTTTATTAAGGTGAGTAGTGCATGGTTAGCTGTGCATTGCTTTGTGAATATAACTTCATATCCACGGAAAGTCTTATTGTTTGTGTTTGTGTGTGTACTTTCCCTGTACATAGAATGCTGTGAGAAAAGACTACATTACATGTTGTTATTTTACTCTGTCAAGTATGTGTTTGTTGTGTTTTGTTGTGTGAGACAAAGGTAAATTAGACTCGCCCATTTCTATTTTCGAGTGTATCTTATGTTAAGAAAAAGAATAGAAGTTATTCCTAATAAATTAAAAAAAAGCAAGAATAATTCAAACAAAAATTTTCCTCTGATCATATAACTATGATATTATAAATATTTTGATACCTCAAAAGACATATAATAACTATATAATTCTATAGGAGATACTGAGATACTTTAATACCTTTATATGTTAAAGTATAATATATATATAGAGTAATAAATATACATATAGTATATATAGGAGATACTTATAATTACCTTTATATGTATAGAATACGATGTGATAATATATATAATGTATATATATATTATTGCTGTGTGGTACATTTATTGTGTTATTAATTTTTGCTATGGCAAGTGCTTATGAAAATTATTTAAGCCAAAAAAGGACGATGACCGAGAAAAATGTCAGAAACTTTCAAACTAATTGAAAAGATCATTTTCCAGTCGTAAAAAAATTAAATAATAAATAAATAAATATAACACCTTAAAGTTAAACTTTCATCAAAATCTGATTTCAATGACCATTTTTTGATGCTCTGGGAAAATATTTAATTTTGATAATTGCACTCAAAATTTAAGTAGTTGAAAGAATCTTTTGGAGCAATATTCCATTAATTCCGCTTTCAATTTTCCACTCATTCTCTCCATAAATTTTAATTCCACACACAAATATAGAATTACTTCAGTTTATATCATATATTAATTTATATATAATTATATATTAATAATATTTGTTTCCTGAATATAAAGTATATATATATTAGTATATATTATAATGAATATATATAATATATATAAATATAATAGTGATAAGTATATATAATATATATATATATATATATCATTCATCATTCATCATCATCAATCATCATCATCTTCATCATCAGTCCAAATCATCATCATCAAATCATCATCATCATCATCGATCATGAATCATCATCATCATCATCATGCGATCATTCATCAATTTTTTAATTCTTCCATTATAGTCGTTGTCTAATCCTCCACATTCATCATACATCATCATTATCAGTCATTTTCACTTTGTAAAACTTCTGAGAACGCGTCTGACAGTTCAATAATATATAGTATTCATTAACTTCTCCTTGTGGTTCTCACCCCAGCCTCGCCGTTGTTAAAAAAAGGGGGGGGGGCAAAAAAAAAAAAGAAGTAAAGTTGTTTGTTTTTTTTTTTTACCAACCAGACCAGATAGATGAAAGTTGAAAAGGTGCTCAACTTTAGAAAATTCTCGTTCTCAGAAGACCTCGGGTCAAGGTCAAACAGGGCTCCACTCAGAGAGAGGATGTATCATCAAACATTATTTAAAATGTTAACGCTCTCGCAAAGAGAACATTTTTCTAAAGTTGGAGCCTTCGTTTAGTTCAAGCTTTGCATTCGGAATCAAAGTTTCATCTTGTCATCCTAATGCTCTTGGAGGTGCTCCCTCTTATTGCTGACGAAATAAGGAAACACATCGAAAGGCACTATTTATGCTCCGTGCAGAAAAGCGAAGACATTGCTTTCATGTCTAAGAAATCTCCAACACGAAAATGAATCCTAGTTGTTGCAAGCTATTTGCA
Organism: Trachelipus rathkii; assembly: GCA_015478945.1. Taxonomy (NCBI): domain Eukaryota; kingdom Metazoa; phylum Arthropoda; class Malacostraca; order Isopoda; family Trachelipodidae; genus Trachelipus; species Trachelipus rathkii. Next base: position 11,853 of record JABUQX010104896.1, on the reverse strand, counting down.
TGGTTTCCCCTAACGTCTTTGGACCTCGGCCGGACACTACAAATCACTTCGAGTTGTGCTGGAATTCATTTAGCAACCTTCTTCCAACCTACAAATGGTATAAAACTAGAGTTTACAGCTACAGTGTCTCGTTCCGTTTATATCCCCGACACAAGACCTTGACTTTAAGTGCTAGCGGTTGGTCATCCCGAGAAATTCTGTGGCGGTACCGAGTGACTATCTGTGCGGTCTGCTGAAAAGAATTTCACATTCCCTGTGTAAACACTCCGCACTGTAAAAGCTGTGGAGGACTCCACAGAGCGTCTTACCTAAAATGTCCATCTTATCTATTTCTTCGAAACAGCAGTTTTTGGAGTAATTACCATACAATAACTGAGCAGGAGAATAGAGTAGGTTGCCATACACCAGCTCAAAGACAAAAGTCCTACAAAACAAAGGCAGTCAATGATAATAATTGCCGAAGCAGCTCCCCCGCCTCCGCGCGTCACCCATTGACTGATGCCACATTTCAGTAGGAACTCCACCGCAAAAATCCAATGGAACTCCATGTGCAATTACATGATACCTGCCCGCTGTATTGCCTATATAAACGACTATTCAAGTTGTCCGAAAGCAGCCCTCGATCCAATCTCCCTCCCAAGATGACGTCAACAAACTTACCGCGAGTACTGGTTTTCAACCACCCAGTAATGAAACTAAGTTTTCTCACCCACCACAAAGCTTGGAGATTTTCCTGCAAGACACTATGCCCCCACCCTACCAAAGAATTTCTCCAAACCATCTTAGAGGGCCTTGTTGGAGGCCTGTTGTGCTATGTCCCTAATCTGTTCTCCAACCATTGTTCCTACTCCTGAAATGGAGTAGGCACCAAATTCAAGGATTATTTAGATAAATTATAAAACATTTGAATTCTTAATGCAGAACACATCTATCCCTGCTGAAAAAATAGAACTCTGAAGAAACCTCGACTCGGGTCTATTCCCTAGACCAGTGGTCTCCAAAGTGGGGTACGCGTACCCCAGTGGGTACCCAAAGTGATACTTTGGGGTACGCCAAAGAAGTAGGTTCACGATCACTTGCGAGTTTATGATCGTGTATCACGTGAGTGTGAGGTTCTCTCAATGTTCGCCGCGTCTTTTTTATATATTATTTAGTGTATATTAGTGTGGAGTGAGTTATATTATATTATATTTATATTATGTGCATATTATATTATATTATATATTATATTATATTATATTATATTATATTATATTATATTATATTATATTATATTATATTATATTATATTATATATTAATTATATTATATTATATTTTATATATATATATTATTATTATTATATTAATATTATATTATGCCTATAGGGGGTACAACTGATAATTATTTTCGTCTAAGTGGTAGGCGATCAAAAAAGTTTGGAGACTGCTGCCCTAGACAAAAGCATCGACATCATTAGATTGTTCCCAATCAACCACAGATATCGAACAACTCATTAACCAACCCTCTGATAACTTACTGGATTATTCCAACTCTTCTGAATCCTCTCACAAATTTTCTTTCGAGCTTCCTTTCAAAGCACTTTCTAAAAAATTTCAGTTCCCAAATGGAGATGGCTCTTCTGAGAGAGGTGAATGGAAAATTACTCAACGAAAACACCGCAAACACTTTAAGCTTTCTGCTGCAGCCCACGTCGTGAAAGGAAACCCAGAGGTCTCCCATCCTAACATAGATTGTCCAGCCTTTTAAAATCACCCTCCAAATGGTTCACTCACAAAGACTCCAGCCCTTAACTTTCGTGCTTCATAGAATCTCTGGGAACCACTGAGAATCCCTTCAATTCTCCCATCAGAGACTGCTTTTCATATGAACCCAACGGAACCTATATCGAATCCCAACCTCACAACTCCAATGCCATCACAGATGATTACCCTTTCATGGTGACACTTTCTTACAATGTTTCCATGGAATCAGCCCCATACTTTTCACTCAGTTGTGAATCTGCTTGCTTGGTGAAAACTGACATAGCTCCCACTTCTAATTGTGAACATTCTGATTGCTCTTCTAGCGACCAGCTGCGTCCACACAATAATATGGACTTAGTCGAACTCAAGTTGCTTCTTATTCATGGCAAAGGCATTCCACCAAATACCAAAGGAAACTCCCTCCTAAACCGATCGTACAACCCAAGTCACTGATTGTTGCAATTATTCCTTGTCATCGGATTTCAGCTTCCTCTGCGTCAGAAAGCTCACGCGCTCAGCTCTTCCACCCGCAATAAACGAATTCTTCTCCTGACATGTCTCGACGCATAACTTTTCTATAGGAAACGATAGTCTCAAGAAGACCATCTTTTTAGTACTTAAACAACGCAGGCATGGCCATCTTTCTTCAATGGAATTGTCGTAGTACTTTTCGAATTTGAAGAACTTATTCAGCTAATAAATTTATGCATACCAAGTGTATATGCTGCAGGAACTTCAACTGTCATCGCGACTTCTTTCAACCAACCATCTAAATACAAGTCGACACTAACATCTATAGAACGAGGTGACAACGATAGGAAGACGCCGGAAATTCTCATTCATAAGTCTGTCCTTAACCTCTGGTCTCTCTTCGAAACTTAGACTTTCACTCAGGTGGAGCCGCAGCATGCGGTCCGTCGGGCCTTGCAACGATGCACTGGCGGCGCGGTGTACTTGACTACCTCTCAAATTATCAAGTTTACCAAAGGCCGACTATGTCGGCCATTTCAAGCAGCTCCCCCTCCGGTTGTCATGTTTAGGAAACTGCAACCTTTCGTCACTCCCTGGGTTATGTGGTAGACATCTTGATTCACCTCTCCGTCACCTTGCCCAATGCTAATATCCTTCGTGATCTCCTAGCCCCCTTTTCTCCGGGATACCTTAACACTGTACTCCCTATCTATGAATTAGACTTCATGCAGTAGCAGCGTGAATCCATCTGTCCGCCAACTTCACTGTCTGTTCGATCTATTTGGCTCCCACTATCAAGTTTACTAAACTCGACTTAGTCAGCCTCTTCAAGTAGCTTTCTCCTCTGGTTGTCATATTAGGAGGTTACAGCCTTCGTCACCTTTCAAATTTTAAGAATTAACATTGTACCCCCAAATTTTTCAAAAGTGAAAGGGGAAGATCATATCTGTAACAGTCTTTTTACACTTATAGAATATCAAACAGCACTGGAGTATAGAAAAGATCTTGAAAAAAGTATGATACAACGTGGAGAACAGGGTTTTCTCCTTGAACTCCACGCACTCGCTTTTCGAGGACAGCGTCCATAATGCCTTCTGTCAGAAAGATCCATCCAGGTCCGGTGCTCGTCTGCTTTATCGTGCCACTTTATTTTGGATAAAGATGTTCCGTAGAGCAGTATCCTTAGTGTATTATTATTTGCTCTTGGATTCAATGACGTCGTTACTACCATCCCAGAGACGGCTAAGTTTTTCCTGTATGTTGATGTTCTGGCCTTATGCATTGCTGGTGCCAGGCTATCATTTCCTAAACGTCAACTACAACTAGCCATCGAGAACATCTCACAATGGGGTAACTCCCATGGCTTCTACTTCTTACCAGCAAAAATCTTAGCAGTACTATTTCGAAAAAAAGGGAGTCGAAGAATATGCCACCTTCCTCCCGAAAACCTAACCTTATATGGTTCATCCATTCCAGTTACTTCACAGGTCAGATTTCTAGACCTAGTTCCGGATGACGACCTGACTGATACACGCACCGCAAATTAAACACCTGAAAAAGACTTGTCATCGTGTGGTTGACCGATTGCGCCATCTCCCCTGAAAATCCTGGAGCACTGATTGCAAGTCCCTTTCAAACCTCCACACGGCCCTGATCTGATAGAATTAGACTGTAGCTGGGTAGTATAGGTAAGGTATCCCCAACTCTACTACACCTGTTAGGTCCCATCCAAAACGAGACTATCCATATCTCCACAGGAGCTTTCTGATCGTCTCCAAGACTGAGCATAGAAATTGAAGTCAAGTTGATCGCTGCTCTCTCTCTCTCTCTCTACTCTTCTCCTCTCTCTCTCTGGCGCTCTCTCTCTCTCTCTCTCTCTCTTCTCTCTCTCTCATCTCTCTCTCTCTCTCTCTCTCTCTCTCTCCCCTCTCTCTCTCCCTCTCTCCTCTCTCTCTCTCTCTCTCTCTCTCTCTCTCTCTCTCTCTCTCTCTCTCCTCTCTCTCTCTCTCTCTCTCTCTCGCAAGGGAAATATTATGCGCACAAGTTATCTTTGCTTTCAAACCCCCAATACCGTTTTCTCGCACAGAAACTGTGAGGAGGTTACTCAAAAATTCCTCCTTATGGCCATTTGCATACACGCGGTTTATACATTCTCAACTTCCTCAGCATCTTTTTGCCAAATTTGCTGCCTTTATCTTACGATGAAGGCTATACACTTTGTCTATTCCCTGATCCCACCATTTGTTCCTCTCCTCTCTTCTCTTCTCTCTCTCTCTCTCTCTCTCTCTCTCTCTCTCTCTGTCCTCTCTCTCTCTTCCTCTCTCTCTCCTCTCTCTTCTCTCTCTCTCTCTCTTCTCTCGTCTTCTCTCATCTTTTCCTTATTTGCTCTCTCTCTTCTATCTCTATCTCTTACTCTCTCTCTCTAAATACAGCCACACCGCCATCCTCGCTCTGTTAAAGCATTCACTCTTGTTCACTCTGCATTGTCAGTGCAAGGGATCACTCCAGGTGTTACTAACGCGCTCTAAAATAGTGGGTGGACTGGTTGGCGCAAGTCTGCTCGTGCTTTCCCCCCAGACCTCCCATACATCAGATCTTTAGGTGATAGATTAATAATGTAGCTACAAATTATTGGTCTTTCTCCGAATCTTTATTCCTTATCAAGGCCACCCTTATTTCTTTTATTCGGTATTCGCTCATCGCCCTTCAGGTGCTCAAAAGCACCTTTACTCTCTAAAGAGAACACAATGGTAATCCGCTTTACAAGCAGACTCTTACTCCGGCTGATCCACTGCTCTAAAGAAACAAACTAACTATGTTTACTCGCCGCCTGCTCACGTAGGGGTGAGCTGGCAATGAAACGCTGACCCAGAGAGCCAGAGAGGTCTTCTTCCTCTTTCCGAGCTGTTCTACATATCTCCCGTATGTCATTCAACAAGGTCGCCTTCTATCAGCTGATTATTATCCTGATCTCCAACATGACTTGCGGTCTTACTGGCAAGAATGCTGGGCGAGTGATCAGCGAGAGGCGAAACTTAGAAATATAAAGCCGTACATTGGTGAGTGGTCTTACTCTCACCGACGAAATCGCTTGTTGGAAGTGATCTCACACTCTTTCGAATGGACACACACCAATATTACGCACAGTCCCTACATGTCACGGGCTCCTCCCTCCCTCGCCTCCAAATTTTGTTATCGTCACACCCAACAATTTGTTCACCACACCTTCGTTGATTGTTCTAAACTGGACTCCATCCTCTATCACCATTTTCCTAAACTTTGGTCTATATAACACCTTCTAATGGGCCCGGAGAAATTTTCCCGCCCCCATTGTTTTCTTGGGGGTTTTTCTTTTTTTGGGGGGAAAATTCCTTTATCAATAAGTAGCGGCATTAGTATTTTTGTTTCTTCAGGAACATGAATATCTTTATGACACTATATTGATATTTAAAAAAAAAAATACCTATAATAATAGAACTATATTAGGGCTGACCTTTTTTACTGACATATACTAATAGAATATTGTTGGAATTGCCTTTTTATTTTTATTTTTTTATTTTTTTTTTTACAGTTATATAATAAAATTTTTGTTAGGGCTGACCCATAGGGTGTATTTCCAACCTATCAATGGCCACTAAGCCTGTGGTTGCCAGTGGTGAGTTCTGTACACAAATTCAACAACCAATTAATATATTTTGGTGATATATATATATTATAGTATATTAATATATATATATATATAGTATATATATAATATATATATATATTAATATATATATATATTATATATTATATATTATATATTATATATATATATATACTCTCTCTCTCTATACTAATATATATATATAGTGGTAGGGTAGCCGGAGAGGAATGTTAATGTGAGAAGGAAAGTCTTAGAGTTGTAATTGATGTTGAAAAGAAGAATGAAGTGGAATACGTGGGTTCAAAAGAAATAATATATATATATGCTATATATAATATTATAAATCTAATATATAAAGTTATCATTATTATACTCAAATCAGAAGAGGAAGAGGAAATTATCAAAACAAAATCTGGAATTGAAAATTTGAAGCAATCTGCAACATCCCCAAAAGTGTCCCCTTCTTTGTGATTCTCGCGAGAATTTATGAAGGTCATGTCGTTAAAATAAATTTATTATTAAAATTTTCTTTTTTAAATTATCTCCAATTAACTTTAATTATTTTTTCTCACTAGTTAAAAGTAGCCTAGAGGTTATCAGCAACGATGTTCAATTCCATTTTATTTTACGACCTGCAGGTTTGAGGCTCGTGGGCCGGAGAGCAGGTACTGAGCGCAGTCTTAACTTTAATTAATTTGTGAAACCAAACTATGTTTTATAAATATTTGTCCTTTAAAAATAAATTATTTCATTCTAAATTTAAATTATATTTATAAAATGAACTGTAATAATTAAATTTATATTTATAATACACAGTATATATATTATATATTATAGTATGATATATATATATATATATATATATTATATATATATGATATATATTATAGATTATTATATATAGTATAGGAGTAGTGATACATATATAATATTATATAATATATTATAGTATTAAATAGTATATATATCCCTCATACCGGTACTCCGGTACAACTCCGGTACTGAACCAATTTATTTTTAGTGGATATATTTTTCCTTTTTTAAAATTCGGCTTCGTCTCTGGCTCCACGTAAAAAATATTTACACCGGTTCGGTGCAAATTTTTTTTCCTGCCTCCTAGCTCCACCCAAAACCTTTTCGGCTCTGGAACCCGACTTTCAGTTCAAATCGCGAACCGGATCCAGCTATCACCACAGCATATAACCATGAATTACCAGATTAATGCCCAGCTGTTAACCAAGGTGATGGAATCTGAATCTTGAATCGCCGAATAAGTAAGTATCGATGGATCAGAATCGGAATAAAAACCGGAGTCAGTTTGGAAGGAAAACCCTCGTGGAACCGTAATTAAAATCGGACTCGAGTTTGAAAATCGGTTGTTCAAAAGTAGTTAGAGTCGGAATAGGAAATCCATAAAAGTCTGAATCGGAACAACTAGATAAACTTTTCATTTTCTAGAGAAAATAGGGTGTTATTTAAATTTCTTGAAGACTTTTGAGATTGCCTCATACATTATCGGAACTATACACATAATTATACATATATGCACCGATGCATAAATATGTGCATTCTCTTTCAAGTTTCTCGCAAGAAAAGACCCCTGACTAACCGCTATGAAATTCTCTTTTGGCACTTCTGGTGCTTGCAAACTGGCGAACTTGTGGTCGTACTTCTTTGATTTTCCTCTGAATGATTATTGCTTAGGCGGGAGGGGTCCCACGGAATACGCAAAACGTATAGCCGAAGTGATTCTCTTTCTCTCTGCCATGAAAGCATACATGTCATACTTTTTCCTTTCAACTAAATCTAATAAACCTTGGTTTAACTCTGTTTGTTCTCGTGCTACTTCGCCACAGGGGGCGCTGCCTCAGAAATTAAGGTCGTTCATTCAAAGTCCAGGAATGTCATACAACTTATATTTTATGTCGAAACAACTGGCATTATGCTTTCTGCTAAAGCTGAGTTCGTCACTCAAATCTTCGCCTCTAATTCCACCCCAAACGATTCTGGATAATTATTGAACACTCCTCCAACTCATTTAATTCCAACATTGTAATTTCTTTTAAAGACGTTATTTCTGCTCACTTTCTGAGCTTTGCACTAAGAAGGTGTATGGTCCCGATGGTATTTCTCCTGTGGTTGTCAAAACTTGTGCATCCAAGCTTGCACTCTGCCTTGGGGAAACTATTTCGCCTGTCCTTCCACATCGACCTTCCCTCCTGCTGAAAACGAAGCTCATTCAGCCTGTCCCTGAAATGGGGGGATCCTCTCAACCTTCTAACTATCGCCCTATCACTTTAGCCTCTGCCCTTTCTAAAGTTTCCGAAACAGGAAGATTTGTAAACATTTAAATTCCTCTAACCTTGTCTCTTCACATCGCCATTATGACTGTGGTGAACCCTCTCTAACCTTTGCCAAAGATATAAAAAATATGAGTACTGTATATACTTTTCAAGGGTGACTTGTCCATGAGCACTGCGAAACTGAAACACCACAAAATTTTATGTGTAAATGTAATGACAAGCTATATAAAAATATTAGAATTTCTGCACAATATATATATATATATATATATATATATATATATATATATATATATATATATATATATATATATATATATATATATATATATATATATATATATATATATATATATATATATATATATATATCCAACCCAGCACATAAACACCTCGAAGAAAAGGCAATCCTCCTAACTCACAGATATCTTCAACAAATCTTGGCAACTACAAACTTATTCGCCCAAACCTGGAAACAAGCCACATAATCCTGCAAAACTCAAACCAAAAAGACCCCAACTCCCTCCTCCCATCGCCCAATTTCTCTGCTTTGTTCATTAGTAAATTACTGGTAGAGAAATTAATATTAAATAGAATTTTCCAACTCATTCCCTCCCAGACTTCCAAACACGGATTCAAAAGCAACCATTCTACAAACTACAGCCCTCACCTCCCACAGCACATCATTAATGGCTTCAACCAATCACCTTCTCACAGATCTATACTCAGCAGCAATAGACATAAACAAAGCATTCGACACCGTTCCCAATAACATGTTCTATTCAAAATCCTCTACTCCCTAGAAATAATGACAAAAATGGCTTCACTTTCCTCACCAACTGTTTTGGGTCTTATACAAAAACAACCTTTCCCATTCTATCAAATTACAAATGGCGTCTCACAGGGAGCCATTCTCTCTATTTTTATTCAACTTTTTTACTGCAGATCTGCCCACCCCAACCCACCAAACTTATTACTTATGCAGACGACATCAGTCTTATTTCAAAAATCCAGACGTAAATACAGCCACACAACACATACCCAAAAATATCTACATCTATTAAAAATTGGTTAATCTCCAACAGAATGACTGCATCCCCCTTAAATCCTCCATCATCTTTTTGACCGCCATCAATCCTTCCACCATCCCATAATCACCTTGAACAACAACCCCTTCCTTTAAACAAA
>JABUQX010104895.1:30000-32500 GCA_015478945.1 Trachelipus rathkii | reverse complement strand
ATAATAATAATAACTAATAATAATAATAATAATAATAATAATAATAATAATAATAATAATAATAATAATAATAATAAAATAATAATAATGATACGGTAATAATAATAATATTAATAATAATAATAATAATAATAATAATAATAATAATAATAATAATAATAAATAATAATAATAATAATAATAATAATAATAATAATAATAATAATAATAATAATAATAATAATAATAATAAATGAACTTAGAACCGAACTTGATCCTCTAAAGCCCTAGACAAACAATATACTGAATATTATATATATATATATATATATATATAACCCAGCGCGCGTATATGCCAGCTAACATGTAGCCAGCAACGCTTAGCAGCAGCTATGCTCATAGCCAGCAGCAGTATGCCACCGCTGCGCTGCTTTGCTGCTGCAACAATAACCTTAGCAGCCGCTTGCCAGCAACGCTGCTCGCTGCTGCTCTTTATAAGTTTCATGTATAGTAACCACATAAGCCGCTGGGCAGCGGCCATTTTGGGCTGGAAGAAAGAGCTTCAAGGTTGGTTTCTAAAATAGATGAAAATGAGTTTCAAATACTGGGTAGAATTTGAAGTTCGTGACAGAAAAGAAAAAGAGCGGGTCTGTTAAGTTGGGTACACACACGATGACAACACAACAATTTCGATACACGATGATACGGAACATCTTTATACATGATAAATAAAATGTTTCAACTAAATATTTAGAGGTAACACATATAATGAGATAAAAACATAATGAAAGTAAAGTTTGTTCAGCCAATGCTATAAATGTAGTTGAATAGACCGAGACATGTAAAGTTGTTTTTCGACTAGTATTGAATTGAGATTGAAAAAGACCATGCTTAAGGGAAGCCAGTGTTTAACATTCAATGGATATATTTCGATTATTTGCTACAACAAAGATATAACTTAAAAATTGCGTTTTCTTTTTTAGTTTCAAATTACAACATAAAATATAGGGCAACTAAAACTAATCCTCTCTTGTAGGGAGATTTAAGAGTTGGGATATGAGACTTTTGCAGTTAATAATAATACACATTATTATGAATCTCTCTCGTTCTTGCAGCAAATGAACGATATATATATTATATATATATATAATATATAGTATATCAGCAGCAGCATCAGCCAGCATAGCTCCAATAATAATATAATATATATATGTATATATGGCAGCCAGCCACGCTGCTGCTGCTCACTCTAATAATAACCCGCCATAGCCATCTAATATGCACGGGGCCATGTATATATATATATATATATATCTACTCTCTCTCTCTCTCTCTCTCTCTCTCTCTCTATAATATATATATATAATAATATATATATGTATATATATATATATATAATAATAATATAATATATAATATATATAATATGTAATATATATAGCATAATATGTATAACAATATATACTCTGTATCCGAGTGAACGACTCTGAAAGTGACTTTTTACTACTCGTTAACTCTCTCTCTCTCTCTCTCTCTCTCTACTCTATAATATATGTAATAATAATATATAATAATAATATATGTATATAGCATAATAATAATAATAATAATAATATATATATATGTATATATATATATATGCCAGCAATTAATAATAGTAGCAACCAACAGCATAATAGCTGTAGTAATAATGCTAACCTTGTATATAGTATGGCCAACTTAGCCAACAATAACCAGCTTGTATAGCTCTTTATATGTATGTATAACCAACCAGCCAATAATAATATATAATATACCAAGCTGTAGCTATGCTGCTGTAACCATATATGCTGCTCATCTGTATCTTATAATCATATGTATATGTATGGAAGTAATATATATAATAGCCAATAATAACTCTAGCATATGTAACAACCAATAATAATAGCCAATAGCCAGTAATAGCAATAATATATAATATATATATAATATATATATATATAAATTTATTTATATAATAATAAAAATAATATATATAATATATATAATATGTATAACATAACTTATATATATATAATATATATATATATATAACAACATATATACATATATACGGTATATATTAAATACTTGAACATTCCTGCTAAAACGTTTTTATGTAAAAACGTTTTCTTTGGTTGCTCATGGTTAACGATAATATTTATAATATTTTTATAATAATTATAATAACTATAATAAGTTTCCTTCCATTATTGTTAAGTATTTTGATATTTTTATTAATTTATTTGTTTTATTAAATATTATTTGTTATAAAATTATTTATAATGTATAGTATTTAAACATATTATTTATATGTAAACGAATAAACAATTTTTGTAGTTTAAATTCAGAATTGTTCAGACACGGTCCGATCAACCACTCTGATTTGGGCATGAGCTGCCGCCATTTTTAATGGGTTAAAAGCGTTATTTAATAGGGTTATGTATATTTTTCGTTTTAATTTTGCATAATCTTTTATATTTATTATGTAATAATTTAAAAA
>JABUQX010104895.1:20000-22500 GCA_015478945.1 Trachelipus rathkii | reverse complement strand
GGAATCAAAGTAGTGTTAGAATGTCTTATGTTAATAGGTAGTTCTAATCGAAACACTGAATCGGAATCGCATTATTTTCAATAGTTTGAGATCAGAATCGGAATAGAAATCGGATATTCATGATAATCGGAATCTAGTTGAAAATTTCTCAGAACTAGAATCAGAATTGCAAGATTTTCAGTAGATGGAATCGAAATCAAAATATTACAAAGGGTGTGAACTGGAACCGGAGCTCTAACCGGTAAATCGGGTTGGAAAAAAACTTCCCAGAATCAGAATCGGAACCAGAGACGAATAACCTTATAACCGATTCCTAATCCCTGATAGAAACTTTCAAAAATTGAAATTTAAATACAGTTCAATTCTTTTTATATCATTTTAGATGTTTAATCAGATAGGTCAGTTGTGATATTATAGGTTCGTTCTAAACCAGCGCTTAAAAGGAGGCGACGCTTATTGAATAAGGCAATGATTGCTTTTAAAACTCTCTCTCTCTCTCTCTCTCTCTCTCTCTCTCTCTCTCTCTCTCTCTCTCTCTCTCTCTCTCTCTCTCTCTCTTTATATATATATATATATATATATATATATATATATATATATATATATATATATATATATATATATATATATATTTTCTATATATTTCTCTTTATCTCTATATATATATATATATATATATCCTTGATCTATTCAACTCGCTCTAATTTTAATTTTAAGCACTCATATAAAAGGGGCAATAGATGAATATTTTTGAAGCAGTAAAGGCAAATAAGATTTTAATATTAATATTATTTGTGATGTATTTATAGGTCTTTTTTATGAACATAATTATATGAGATTTAAATATTTATATTTATATAATTTTACAGAAAAATACTGGCCATTTTTATGATGAACATAATGATATGAGATTTAAATACTTATATTTATATAATTTTACAGAAAAATACTGGATGTCTAACAGCCACCAACAGGATTCGTTTGAAACTCCCACAAAAAATCTTAGAAAACATTCTTCAAAAGCGAAACATCCAAGTGAGAAAAGACCGAAGTGTTCGACAAGACCTTCTTCGTGTAACAGTATTGATTATCCTTCTTCCCTTTTGGGTGAAGAAGGATTCGATCCTCGTACCAGAGTTTTCTCCGACGATGAACTTAAACCTCAGCAGATGATTAAAAAAAGCAAAAAAAAGGTATTGAACATTTTGTTTGGGTTGTTTGACCTAAGACTATTTAATACATAAATATTAATCATATTTAACTAATAATATTAAATATGTGCACGTAAAGAATTATTATTATTATTATTATTATTATTATTATTATTATTATTATTATTATTATTATTATTATTATTATTATTATTATTATTAATATTATTATTATTATTATTATAGTAAGGTCGCAGTGATGAAGAGAGGCTTTGGGGATGGGAGACATGGGGCCTTTTCACTCTATATTTTATTCTATTCCTATTATGTAGAGAAAGTAAAGCATAGAAATGAAAAATAACTCGTAGTTAAGTAGCATACATTGAAAATGAAAAAGTTGAAACTAATATTTGAGATTTGATTGTGAGAAATATTTAGCAGAGCTTTTTTGATTATAGTACTGAAAGAAGTGCATAGTACTAAACGAAGTACATAGTACTGAAAGAGTACAGAGTACTAAAAGAAGTACTTTGTTAGAACAGCAGGATAAAATCCATTTTCTTTCCAAATTGTAAAGGAAAGAGTGATATAGCAATTGTTTAAGGTGCAAGTGAAGGACTTTCCAAAACCAACATTTATCAAGGGGAGAGGTGCTTAAATTTTCTGGTGGGGTCGAGTTAGAGAAACTTAAATTACTACCTAAAAAAATCATTCGAACTTATACAGAATTTGTACAAATTTTTATGATAAAGGATGATGTTAAGATTATTGTTACTATAAAGTTCGTGAAGAGATTTGTACATGCTTATACATGAGAAGAAATAAAGGTGAAATTGGTAAATTGAAATTCTAGTGTGAAAAAGATATAAAACTGAAGTTGTAAACAAAATGTTATATAAATGTTTTATGCTTTGAATATATAATATTACGGCCAGAGAAAAAGGTCGCTTATTGCTCCGATTATTTAGGAACTGTAAATTACATCTTTTCTGAAAAAGCTCAATATTCTTAAAAAGAAAAAGTTACTAATGTGAAAAAGATTGCTTCTGAATGCCAAAGAAATACGTTTTATAAAATTTACTTCTATATATGCTTTACAAATTTACAAACAAAAAATGACCAATACTAATGAAAAAAATATGGGTTTCTCCAGGGGTTAATATGGGTTTTCTCGATTCATTTTTTTTTTATGTAACCCTTTCTTGGAATAGGCTTTCTCAGTGAGTGGAGAAATTCTGTGAAAATTTTTTAAAAAAGGGAAAAGTTAATACTGTAGAAGTAGGATAAAATGGAAGATGCTAAAACTATTTTCTTCATTCAAAACATATAGAGCAGATTTTATAAAATAA
>JABUQX010104895.1:0-5000 GCA_015478945.1 Trachelipus rathkii | reverse complement strand
ATAGAGAGTGTGGAAGTGTATTTGTTATTCAATGTACTCACTATACGCATTGTTGTATTTAATACTATTAATATATATTAATATATTAATTAATTATGTAATAATATTTAGTGAGATAATCACATAACTATTTTTTATATATTAAATAACTTATATACAAGAGAAGAATTAACCGTAATGAGGACATACCTTGAAAGGTATAGAGTGATATGGGCAACTTCTATAACATTACTCTACGGCTATGTAGTATGTAAGTACTTTAAGTCATATAAAAATATATTGTTTTTAACATTCTCACTTAAATGATAAATAATGATCTTAAAGGTATATATATATATTATATAATTAACATATCAATAGAGATGGAATACAATGCCAACGTATAATCCGGACTAATATTGTTCTAATTTCCTCATAGTGAGATATATAATGCTACGTTCAGTGATACTCAAATCCAAACAACTGATTTGTCTACTAAATCCGACTAGTGCATATTCCTGAAGAGCATAAGAATAATGCGATGCTCTGTATAAATACATAGTTTCTGTAATACACCGCGCTATAACTGCACCTCACACACAGCACTCTACCTCGCTCAGATTACTATCTAACAAGCCTCAGAGTGATAGAAACGCACCCATAATTTAAAAACTTATTAAAAAACAAACTGTATGCTGCAAGATTTTCAAGAAACTTTAGGATTGGCAGCTAGCTGTTGAAACTCCTTCGTGGCCTCATCATTTTTCCCCTGATGCATGAGATTCGTAGTCAAGTATCAACAGTTCAGGATGTTTGGCTTCCTACTACTTTAGAAAGCTCACCAAACCCGTCGGCACTCATACTAGTGCATACATATCGTACAAGTGTTCTGAATCATCTTTTTGCAAAGAGCCTGAATGTGTCTTTTCTACTCAAAGGGTGTGGATATGTAGCTCACCGCACACCTAATAGATAAGCACTCCCTATGTCTTATCGACCGAGTTGAGTTGGGAACCATCAAATGTTTAGCTGAAGACCATTCAATATATAAAATGTACTAAAAGTAATCCATCCGATAATCCCCAAAGTATATTACATAAATATAGTAACTCATCTCAATAAGAAAGTACGTCTCAATAATATACGTCATATCATAGATGAGTCATATCAAATATATTGCATTGACATATCATCCTCCCTCAAAGTATTATGAGTCATATCAAAATTGTATACCAACCAATAAGTTGAGCATCCAAGTATATATAATTCGGAGATCGATGCGCTCAAGATAACTTTTTCATAGCTGCGATCTCCGCACTCTCGTCTCTCTCTCTCTTCTCGGTCCATCCTCAACGTGCCTCCTGCTACTCTCCGTCGCATCTAACTCTCTCCTCTCGGTCTCTACATCTCTCTGCTACCGGCTACAAAGTCTATGTATAGGTCAATATCAAAGTGTGATATAGGCTTATATCCTAATAAGCTGTATATAGGAATACCAAAAATTCGATAGTGTTGAGTTGATATATATATATATATATAGTGTGTGTATGTTGTGTGTGTGTATAAGTGCCTATGGTGAGTGTAAGTGTCTATGTGAGTGGTAATATATTAGTTAAAGTGTAATTATGTGTAGTGATAGGTGTAAGTGTCTATGGTATATTAGTGTTGTTGTAATATAAGTGTCCTATTAATAGGTGTTGATATAGATAGACTGTGATAGATCCCTTATATATGTGATAGAGAAATGATTTTTCTGATGTTAAAGATGTCTATTTGTTATGTGATTATAGACTTCATTTATCAGTGACTCATTGTATAGTATTTGTAGAGAATAGTATTAAGAAGTTAGAATCCATTATGTTGTGCTTATAATAGTTGTCAATATAGAGTGATATAGTTTGGAGTGTCCCAGATGATGGTTTAATTAGTTTATGGTTTGTGTGTAGTATGAAATGATGAAGTGTGTTGTTATAGATAATAATTGTCTTTAATTGTGTTAGTTGGTGTAAAGATGTGATAGTTTATTAAATACATCGATGTTAATGACTGATGATTATTGTTTATAGACACTAAAGGTGAGTATAAGTTGTTATAAATTTACAGATTACCATTACCGCCTTTTCCTGGCACGGATTTGTGTGTTGTTGTTGATGGTGTGCGCTCTATTTTTAATGGTTAAAAGCATTATTTGATAGCGGCTATTCTTCCTTTTTCTTCCCTTTTTTTTCGTTTCAATTTTCATAATCTTTTTATATATTTATTATGTAATAATTTCATTTTATTTGACCAACTTCGCAAAAAAAATATAAATATTATCGAAACATGATGTTGTGTGAAATTGCAAAAATTGATCCGTTTTCATAGTCAACTCGTGCTTGAGCACGAAGTTTGAGCACGAGTGCAGGAGTCGCTTTATATATTTTATAATATATATATATATATTTAAGTTATATACTATATATTATGTGATATATATATTTTTATATAGTATAGTGATATATATATATATATATATATATATATAATATTATAATATATATATATATATATATATTATAAGCTTAGGCCTAAGATACGTGGCATCGAAAGACAATTCAGGTTAGGCTCTTGGGGTATTTTCGTTTGTGTTCAGCCTATTCTTCTATATATTCAATAACTTTTCGAGCCGACCAGCGGGTCGAGGAGAGATGTGAAATATAAAAGTTTAAAAGCGTTGGCGACAAGAGTTTTACACACATATAACAAAAATGTTGTTACACGTGTTCTTTTTATTCAGTTAATATTTGTTTTTTCAGTTGAAAATTTTTGTGTAAAGGGCTTTTATTTATTTATTTATTTAGCAAATAATTAAAGTTTAAATCCTAACACATATTGAATCCTTACCATATGTTATTTATAAGACATTCTATAACCTTAAAGTTTCCACTTGGTGATCAAAAGCTGCTTGGTATACTTCTTATCTATAAAAAAGTTATTTATTTATTTATTATAGTTTATTTATTTATTATTTATATTTGATTTATTTTTCTTGCTTAATTTATTTATTCCTTGCTTTATTTTCCAGTCTCTTACTTGTCCTTTTTACTTGGTTTGTAAATGGAGTGAAATTTATTAATAATTTATTTACTCATTTATGTCTATCTTCTAAATCTCTCTAAATGTTTATTTTTATAAGAATTTATATTTTATTATATGTCACACAAATTTATTTATTCTATAATATTAATAATTGGCTCAAATTTCAGCCCTGTTATTATTCACTTTATTCATTTATCATATGTGTGATATTCATGTTTATTTCACTCTATATTTATTTCATATTTCCAATTGTTCATCCTCTAAATAATTCATTATATTAAAATTATATCTCAATTATATGTGATTACCCTATTATTACCAAATACTATTATTAATTAACAAATATATCAAATATTATTATTAAATTATTAAATATTTATATATTTGGACTTAATAGCCAATTTTTATCTATTTTTAATTATCTCATTATCTTATAAATGGGAATGATCCACTCAAAAAAATATTATAAAGGGTAGTATATAGTTATTATACTATATATATATTGATATATAGTATATATATATATATTATATATATATGATATATATATATATATGATATAAATATATATATATATATATATATATCGTGATTACTATCTCACTTCACTCATACCGGTTGCTCATGCCTCACAACTCACGTTTTCTATCTGGTGACCTACAGCTCCCTATCTTTCTTGCACGAATCTGTCTGGTAGTCTATCTAATCTAATAAGTCAGTCAAAGGCCAAAAAAAGTCAATAGGTCAGGTAATATAAGTAGTTAAGTTACTAAGTGGTAAAAAATTTATTGCCCTCCTAATATCACCAGAGTATAACCTCAACTACATCAGCATTTCTATTATATATAATAATTATATATATAATAATAATATTAATATATATAATATGAATTTTTATATAATATATATATAATATATATATAAAATATATTATATATTTTTAATTTTATTATTATATAATTTTATATTTATTTAATTATTTATTAATTTAATTTATTATTTATTTTAATATTATTTATTTTATTATTTATAATTTAGATATTTAATTTTATATAAATTTATTTTTTATATAAAAATATTATATAGCGCATTTTTTTAATATATTTAGTTTATTTTATATTATATTTATATTATTATTTATTTTTTATTATTATTTATTAATTTATTTTAATATATTTATATATTTTAATTATTATTTATATTTTATTTATAGTATTATTTATTTATTTATTATATATATATATATTATTTATATTTATTTATATTTATTTATTTTTCTATATTATTTATTTAATTTATATCATTAATTTTAATATTTATAATAATTTATTTACCATATTTATTATTTATTTATAATTTAACTTTTTATAAAATTGGTTATTTAATTTTTCAATTTATAATTTT
This sequence comes from Trachelipus rathkii, assembly GCA_015478945.1. NCBI lineage: Eukaryota > Metazoa > Arthropoda > Malacostraca > Isopoda > Trachelipodidae > Trachelipus > Trachelipus rathkii. The sequence continues at coordinate 539 of JABUQX010104895.1, read as the reverse complement.
TTATTTAATATTTAAATTTATGTTATCTTGAAATATTAATTTATTTAATATTAAATTTATGTATTTATTTTAATTTATTTTATTATTTTAATTAATTCACTATTTATTTTATTTTAATTGATTCTAGAGATATATTTTATATAATATATTTATAAATGAACTTTGTTTATGGATAAATGTTAAAGTAGAAAATTGAATGCATTGATTCTTTATCATTATAATTATTGATATTTAATTATATATTATTATTTATTATTATTATTATTATTATTATTATTATTATTATTGTTTAATATATTTATTAATTATTATTTATTATATTATTAATTATTATTAAATATATTTAATTATTAATTAATTTATATTTTATATTTTTATTATTAAATTATTATATATATTATAATATTATATGTATATATATATTAATATATATATAATATATAATTATATATTAATATATATATATATATATATTATTATTAATATATAATATATTAATATATATATATATCTATCTACTATTCTGATCATATCTATTC
>JABUQX010104894.1:32500-35000 GCA_015478945.1 Trachelipus rathkii | reverse complement strand
CCTGTAGCTTCACAACCTACGTTGGTGCCACAAAATGAAACAAACTCTCCCGAGGTGATGCACTCAATCTGGCAACCTTTTCAGTGGACATATTCAAACCCCATAAACCGCTCACCAGGTGTGTAAACCATTGCTATACATCAAACACTTCCATCCTGAGAGTCTTTCACTCACAACGTAGTCCATTCGTGAAAAGTGTGCGTATGAAGGCCAAATCTGGTACCTTTTGGACCGTACTTTCAAACCGTTGTATCTCCTAATCCTAAGGTTTAAAGGTGTATATGCATAGAATCATTTTTGCTACATTTCGTGTGGGGAATCTCCCCTCCAAGTTTGTCAGTCTATTATTGAATCACCCTGATATATATATATATATATATATATATATATATATATATATATATTATATATATATATATATATAATATATATAATATATAATTATATAAATAATAATATATATTATAATATATATATAATATATATAGTATATATATTTATATATTGTATATATTATATATATATATATATGTAGTGGTAGATTTTGGGTTTGCTGAGCGTTGAAGACTAACAGGAGGCTGGGTGTTCTTCTGACGGTCTTCTCTTTCGTTATCGTACGACTGCGTAGCCATCCTGACGAAAACTTATCCCGGGAAATTAATGACAAAACTAAGTTTCTACTTATCTCTTGCGGAAAGTAGCAAAACTACTCTCAAACATATCTCTGGGGGCGCAGGCGGCAAACTACTTCGCAAACGTTAGCTTTATGGTCGAGTAGCAAACTACTCTTCGGTTTGTTATCAAGCCGGGGAGGGGGCCTCTTGGTTAGGCGAGAGCAAAGAGCTCGGCCTATTTGTAGGCCGGAGCGGGAGAGCTGCCTCTTGGTAGGCCGGAACTGGAGAGCTGCCTTCTTGGTAGGCCGGGGAAGGACTCCTACTCCCGCATTGTGAGTTCACCAACTACACCAGCAACGAGATAGGCCACTGGATATTAAAATTATCTCTTTATGAAGGATAAGATAAACTCACAGTTCAGTTCAAGGAATTTATTCTCTTGGGATAGATATTATTACATTATTTTTCAATTCATGTTATTACAAAATATCTTTTATTATATAGCATAGAACTATCATAGAAAATAAAATACATTTACATCTAACATTTGTAATACATATTTTTTTAGTATTACAATATATCAAATCGAAAATGGAAAAAAAAAAATATTTATTTATTAAACTATTTTTATAATATCGTACTTCTACATTACATCTTAAAATTATATCAATATATACAATACTTAATGATTAAATCGTTCGCAGGCTTTCTTACAATCATCTGCCAAAACTTTGCCCTTTGGCGCCAAAGTGAATTAAGGAAATGCAGTCAAGACTCTTTTTAACATAATTTGCCTTGTCTTCATATAGGATACATATCTATTATGGTAAATATTTTTTTATTACTGTTTATAAAAACTATAGTTTTTGAACATAAAACGTTATTTTATTCAAAAAATACTTAAAATGTAGCATATTTTCACCTAAAATATACTATACTACCACAATAAAGCGTTTTCTGTAATTCTTTGTTTTTAAGGAAAAACGCTATTTTTAGCGTTGTATTTTCAAGTGTTAATATTCACTTAATTATTACTTCCCGTGCCAAAACACGAAGTGACCATTTACGAAGCGTACTTCCGAGTGTGGCATCTCTTAAAGTGGGACATCAGGAACCACATTGACGTTCGGAGTGTCATGAACGGTCCGTGGCTATTTTGGATCATCAGTGAAACATCAGAGACTTTCAGGGACAGCATGGGCCATCAGAGAGCATCAAGAGACAGTCAAGAGCGACATAAGGGGCGGTCATGACACCCGGAACATCAGCGAAATCATAGGACAATTTTAAGGGCATCATGGACATCATGGATTATCAGAAACATCAGGGACATCAGGAACCTCAGGAACATCATGGACATCAGAAACATCAGGGGCATCATGGATATAAGAAACATCAGGGACATCAGGGACATCAGGGACATCAAGGAACATCTAAATGGACTCAGAAATCTCAGAGACAGCTGGATATCATGCGGCCCAGAGCATCGGGACATCAGAGACATCAGGGTATTGGATTGGCGTGACGGTTCAATGACGGCTGGTTTTAAGCAAACTAATTGAACACCGTAGTCCGGCCACCACGAAGTTCTATCTAGAATCAATGGTTCATCTTCTGTATAACTTTATATTGACCGCCATAGGGAGCCTCTGGTGCTTTTTTTGATCCTAACAGTTCCTCAAAAAAAAAAACGTGATAAACAAGCTGTGAGGTTCCTATGGCGGTCAATATAAAGTTATACAGAAGATGAACCATTGATTCTAGATAGAACTTCGTGGTGGCCGGACTACGGTGGTTTCAATTAGTTGCTTAAAACCAGCCGTCATGAAACAGTCACCCAATCCATACCCTGATGTCTCTGATGTCTCCGATGCTTCTGGTGCCCA
>JABUQX010104894.1:17500-27500 GCA_015478945.1 Trachelipus rathkii | reverse complement strand
CTGCTTTAACTCAATGTTTTACTGTTTTACTTATGTTTTTACGTGCTTTAACTCACAGTATTATTAAACCATTAACATACCTTAAAGCAGTTAAACAGTAAATCAATAGAGGGTGTTACCTAACACCTAGGGGAGATTAGTATGCTTTTGTTTTTACTGCTTTACTGCTTTAAACTCATGTTTTTACTGCTTTAACTCATGTTTTTACTGCTTTAACATATGTTTTACTGTTTTAACTCACATATTTTCATTAACATTACATACCTTAAGCAAGTAAATCAGTAAATCAATAGAGGTGTACCTAACACCAAGGGGGGATTAGTATGCTTTTGTTTTACTGCTTTACTGCTTTAACTTTCTGCTTTACTGCTTTAACTCATGTTTTACTGCTTTAACTTATATGTTTTACTGTTTTAACTCACATATTTCATTAACATTACATACCTTAAAGCAGTAAATCAGTAAATCAATAGAGGTGTTACCTAACACCTAGGGTATTAGTATGCTTTTGTTTTACTGCTTTACTGCTTTAACTCATGTTTTACTGCTTTAACTCATGTTTTACTGCTTTAACTTTCTGCTTTACTGCTTTAACTTTCTGCTTTACTGTTTAACTTCTGCTTTACTGCTTTAACTTTCTGCTTTACTGCTTTAACTCATATATTTATTAACATTATGTTTTTTATTTTTGTTTTAATTCTTTTTTAAATTATTTTTATTATGATTTTTATTATTTTTATTATTCTTTTTATTGTTTTTATTTTTTTATTTATTATCTTTTATCTATACTAGTTGTTATTACTTCATGCCGATTGTGATTATATTAGACACACCTACACACGTGAGCGTGCGCGCGCACACACACACCACACACACACACACACAACACAGACACACACACACACCACTTATATTTATAACACACATTCACTATGACACTTATAAACACACTTTCACTATGACACTTACATTTACCTAGACACTTTACATTTACACTAATTCATATACACACGTACACACACACACTTACACTTATACACACATTCACTATGAACTTATACACACATTCACTATGACACTTACATTTTATCCATGACACTTACATTTACACTACACTCACACACAGATTTACTACACTCACCACAGATTTACTTACACGCACACACAGATTTACTTACACACACAGATTTACTTACACTCATACACAGATAGATTTACTAACACACACAGATTTACTTACACTCGCCACACAGATTTACACACACACACACACACACACACACACAACACACGCACCACCCACACCCACGCACACTCACACATTATAACGTATAATTTACTTAAAACATTTTATGTTAAATTAAAACCGTACATTTATATTACTCGATTTCAAAATATAACTAAAATTATTTCAAAAGTTTCTTAAAACTTCTATAATAAATCAATCATTATCTTTCAACAAAGAATTTATTATTAATTGTCTAAGACTTTTTTGTTTATAAATTTGGCGCTATCAAGTCTTAAAATACTTTTTAGGAAAAAATTTTATGAAATTTTATTAAAAACGATATCATTTAACCTGTACCTTAAAGCAACTAAACTCAGAAATCAGTAAGGCCAGCCCTAGCACCCCATCTACATCAAGCCTATGCACGTTTGTTCTATTTTGACTACTGCTTTACATTCCATCTTTGCCATGTTAATAAGTATAAAATAAACAAATAAGTTCTTTCCTGCTAACAGAACATGTATTTTAGATTTAGAATCACTCTAAGTTTTAATTTAAAAATAAAAATAATCACATACAATGAGAAAATTCCCTCGATGTTAACTAGAAAAATATTTTCAAATTTTTTTAATAAAATTTGTTTCCTTATTATTATTATTATGTTCTGATGTACAATGACAATCCATCACGAGAAAAAACAACAACCCCGCACCCCTTACAGATACGAAACTGACCTCTCTCTGTAAAAGTGTTGAAATAAACTACTTTAGCGTCTTTTAAAATTTAGGATAATTCCTTTTTGTAACCCGCGGGCCGAATAAGCCTAATTTCCAGAGGTCAAAATATATTTCAAACTGACCTTTTCTGTAAAATGTGGTGCAAAAACTACGTTAACTACTTTAGGCTAAATTTAGGATAAGCGTTTTGTAGACGGGCTAATTTAATCTAATACCAGGTCAAAGGTAATTCCCGTATAGACAAGAATCATTGTTAGTTTTATTATTTTTATAAATATATTCCAAACTGAAACATGCTGGGATCGGTAAGATCCTTTAAGCAGGTAAAAAGAAATGTTTTCCTTACTTGTGATTGGGTCGGGGTAATCCTTATCTCTATATGACCTCGTATGATTGGTCGAGAATTATTTTTATCGTCTTTTGAAAAGTAACTTTGTCTTTAAACTTGTATTGAGCAGGTGTGTGTTTATTATCCTTTTAGACCCCAACTCATTTTAAAAATCATAGTCATTTAGCTGTTAAGCGGTGCACAAGTTATCTGATTTGTATTAAAAAGTGTTTTATTTTTACTAAGTGTATATCATATTTATAATAAATACTTACATTGAGGAATAATTATTAATTTCACTAGAATAGATAATTAAGAATCACTAGTTCAATAAAGCTAACACCAGGGCTCGCATGAGCCCACCCGCCAAAGGCCAGCCCACCCGCACCGCGGTGACGTACCGCCGCGTCCCCGCCGCCGCGTCGCCGCACGCGGCGGGCGGGGACGCGGCGGACGCACCAGCGGGTGCGGGGTGTGGCTGCCTTTGCGGGTGGGCTCATGCTGACCCTGGTGGTTAGCTTATGAACTAGTGAATTAATTATTATCTGTTCTAGTGAAATTAATAATTATTCCTCAATGTAAGTATTTATTATAAATATGATATACACTTAGTAAAAATAAAACACTTTTAATACAAATCAGATAACTTGTGCACCGCTTAACAGCTAAAATGACTATGATTTAAAAATGAGTTTGGGTCTAAAAGATAATAAAACACACACTGCTCAAAATACAAGTTGAAAGCAACAAGTTAATTTTCAAAGACGATAAAATAATGCTCGACCAATCACCGAGTTCATATAGAGATAAGGATTACCCCGACCAATCACAAGTAGGGAAAACATTTCTTTTACCTGCTTAAAGGATCTTACCGAGCCAGCATGTTTCAGTATATAAATATATGTATAAAAAAAATAATAACAATGATCTTGTCTATACGGGATTTACTTTTGACCTGGTATTAGGATTAAATTAGCCAGTCTACACAAAAAGACTTATCCTAAATTTAGGCCTAAAATTTAGGCCTAACGTAGTTATTGCACCACAGTTTACAGAAAAAAGTCAGTTTGAAATATATTTTTGACCTGGAATTAGGCTAATTCGCCCGGGTTACAAAAGGATTATCCTAATTTAACCTACAAGTAGTTATTTCACCACATTTTACAGAGGAGAGGTCAGTTTCGTATAAACTGTAAGGAGTGCAGGGTAGTTGTGTTTTCTCGGATGGATTGTCATGTACATAGATAATAATAATAATAAGTGAAAGAAAACCGGAATTATTTAAAAAAACTTTGAAATATTTTTTAGTTAACATCGAGCGAATATATAAATGTAAGTGAATAATTGTTATTTTTAAATAAAACTTAGAATGATTTAATAAAATACATGTTATGTTAGCATAGAAGAACTTATTTTGTTATTTTTATACTTTTTACATGGCTAAAGATGATGTAAAGCAGTAAATCATTAGAACAAAACGTGGCATAGCTGTGATCGATAGAGGAGGTGCTAGGGGCTGGCCGGTACTGATTTACTTGATTAGTGCTTAAGGTCTACGTAAATAGATGTTTTTATAAAATTTCATAAAATTTTTAGTAAAAGTATTTTAAAACTTGATAGTTATAAAATTTATAAACCAAAAAAGTATTTAACGGTTAATATAAATTCTTTGTTCAAAGATAATGATTGATTTATTATAAAAGTTTTAAGAAACTTTGAAATATTTTAGGTTATATTTTGACATGAGTAATATAAATTGTACGTGTTTAATTAAAACATAAATGTTTTAATTAAATTATGTACGTTATATGGTGTGAGTGTGCGTAGGCGTGTGTGTGTGCTGTGTGTGTGTGTGTGTTGTGGTTGTGTGTGTGTGTGTGGTGTAAATCTGTGTGCAGAGTGTAAGTAAATTCTGTGTGTGTAAGTAAATCTGTGTGTGAGTGTAAGTAAATCTGTGTGAGTGTAAGTAAATCTGTGTGTGCGTGTAAGTAAATCTGTGTGTGAGTGTAAGTAAATTCTGTGAGTGTAAGTAAGGGTAAATGTTAAGTGTCTATGGATAAATGTAAGTGTCATAGTGTGTATAAGTATCATAGTGAATGTGTGTATGTGTATAAGTGTAAGGGTGTGTGTGTGGACCGCATGGTATAAGTGTAAATGTAAGGTCTATGAGGTAAATGTAAATGGTCATGTGAATGTGTGTTATAAGTGTCATATGTGGAATGTTGTGTATAAGTGTAAGTGTGCGTTGGTGTGTCTGTGTGTGTGTGTTGTGTGTGGTGCTGTGTGTGTGTGTTGGTGCTGTGCTGCGCACGCTCACGTGGTGTGTTAGGGTTGTCTAAATAATTAATAACAATAGGCCAATGAAGTAAATAAAACTAAGTATAATAAAATAATAAAAATAAAATAATAAAAATAATAAAATATAAAAAAAATAAATAAAAAGTAATAATTAAAAAAATAAAAAGTATTAAACAAATAAAAAAACATAATGTTAAAAAAACATATGAGTAAAGCAGTAAAGCAGAAAGTTAAAGCAGTAAAGCAGAAAGTTAAACAGTAAAGCAGAAAGTTTAAACAGTAAAGCAGAAAGTTAAAAGAGCAGTAAACATGTGAGTTAAAGCAGGTAAACATGAGTTTAAAGCAGTAAAGCAGTAAAACAAAGCATACTTAATCCCCTTTGTGGTTAGGTTAACACCGTCTATTGATGTTGACAGATTTTACTGCTTTAAGTGTATGTTAATGTTAATGAATATGTGAGTTAAAACAGTTAAAACATATGAGTAAAGCAGTAAAACATGAGTGAAAGCAGTAAAACAGATTAAAGCAGTAAAGCAGTAAAACATAAAGCATACTAATCCCCCCTTCGGTGTTAGGTAACACCTCTATATTTACTGATTTACTGCTTTAAGTATGTAATGTTAAGTGAATATAGTGCAGTTAAAACAGTAAAGACAATATGAGTTAAAAGCAGAAAACATGAGTTAGAAGCAGAAAACATGAGTTAAAGCAGTTAAACAGTAAAACAAAAGCTTACTAATCCCCCCTAGGTGTTAGGTAAACACCTCTATGATTTACTGATTTTACGCCTTTAAGGTATTAATGTATAATAAATATGTGAGTTAAAGCAGTTAAACATATAATATGAGATAAAACAGTAAAACATGAGTTAAAGCAGTAAAACATAGTTAAAAGCAGTTAAAGCAGTAAAACAAAGCATACTAATCCCTGCCTTGGTGTTAGGTAACACCTCTATTGATTACTGATTTACTGCTTTAGTATGTAATGTTAATGTTTTTAATTTAAAATTTCGTACAGTTGTAGTTAAATAAGATGATTATAATATCAGACACTCTGGATTTTTTTTCTTCCTTCTCATTCCTCATTCTTTTCATTATTTATATGTGGCATAAACTTCTTAAAATAGATCTAATTTTTAAATGTTATTGGTCAGCGATTTCCTGTTTAGAGTGTAACCTACATGGCCTCAGTACGCTCGAGTCATCAATTGTGAATTTAGTCGCTGCAATGGATCTTTACCCCCAAACGCTGCCTCTGATACCGTCCCTGATAACATGACTCATTTTTATTTTAAGTAAAGGTGATATATTATTATATATTATATATATATATATATATATATATATATATAATATATATATATATATATGCTGTGTGTGTGTGTGTGTGAAGGTGTAGGTGTGCGAGGCTACGGCTGCGTTATATGTATCAAGAGGTGGATGTATGTGTATAGGATGTGTGCTTGTGTTGTGTAGGTATAGGGTGTGACGTTAAGTGCGCCTATGGCGAGTGTATGGTGTGTATAAAAAGCCTAGCGTATGTGTGTGTGTGTGTATAAAGGCCCCTAGCTCTAGCGTATGTGTGTGTATAAATAGCCTAGCGGGTGTGCGTGTGTGCATAAGTGTCATAGTGTGTGTAGGACGTGGGTGTAGGTGTGAGCTAGGGTTGGTGTATGTATCCATGGCAGGGTCGGTAAGGGTGGGTGTGTGTATATAGGGTGGGTGTATGTGTCTAGGCATGTGTGTGTGTGTAGGTGCAGATGTGAGTGTAAGTGTCTATGGGTGGGTGTATGTGTGTGTGGTTATGTGTGTATAAGTAGCCTAGCGGTGTGTGTGTGTGTATAAGAGTAAGCGGCAATGTGTGTGTGTGTGTATGTGTTGAGTGTGTGTGTAAGTATGTTTATATGTATGTGTGGGTGTATGGATGATAGCGATTTTACTCTCTCTCTCTCTCTCGTTGTTATATATAATATATATATATATATTTAATATATAATATATATATATATATATATAATATATATATATATATATATATTATATATATATATATTTATATATAATATATATTTTGTATATAATATAATATAAAAAATCGAGATGCGCTTTTTCTAAACTTTTAATATGGAAATAGCTATTTCCAAAATTTTTGTATGCATAAAAATGATTTATATATAAGTAACATTTGTTTATATATTAAAGGGCATTCAGACGAAGCCCAATTAGTTAAGTCTTATACACTTCCTTAAGAGGCTACGGGTCGAGTTCCAGTTCGGTTAGTGACTGGTATAGGTCACATTTTTTAAATTCCCACAATTCCTTTGTTCATTCTTGTGGGTGGGATGATTCGCATCAGAAGATAGAAGATGTTATGCGCATGCGCATGATGGATATACATGTATGCGCAAACGCATGGTACATAAACATGACTAAGTTAGTAGTATAAAATGACATGTGGCGGCCATTCCTTAAAGAAGGCCCAATGGGTTCAGGATACCTGTGAAACTTCCAGAGAGTACAAAGTAGCAAACTATACTATATATATATATATATTAATATATATATATATATCTACTATATATATATTAATAAAATTTTATTATTATTTATGTATATTAAAATTTATATAAATATTATATATTTATAATTTAATTATTGAATAAAAATTTTCTTCAAAATTTTTATTATAAATTTATATAAATTTATTTTATTATATATATAATAATTTTTTAATATTACATAATTAATTTTACTATTTAATATATATATATATATATATTATATATATATATATATATATATAAGAAGATATATATATATATATATATAAATATATATATATATATATTAGTATATATATATAATTCCTATCATTAATATATATTTATAAGGCTGGTAGAGCTCAAAAGCACCTAATACTACTATATATATATATATATATATTTATATATATATATATATATATATATAATATATAGTGAAAAGCAAATTTGAAAATAGATTCAATGAAAACTATGGTATAGGGGATTGGGAATACCTCCTTGGAGAGCACAGACAGATAAAGCAGTCACGGGAATGGTATGGGTATAGAGATACGGTGAATGAACATTGTAGGGAGGGATGACTGGGATTGATGAGGGTGTCGTGTGTAAAGGATTAGTGTATTGTGTCTATGGATGCATCGTGGATATTAGACAATACATTCTAATTGGAGTTATAGCAAAAACGAGATGCGAAACAGCTAAAAAAAACGTTATATAGCGCCGACCACAGTGGCGCAATGCGGTGCGTGCGGTGCGATGCGTCGTGCGCGTGTGCTGCGGAATTTGTTTAAAAACGCGACGATGGCGTGGACGATGAATTGCGATTCATCCCGACGAAAACGACGATTGAAAATTATGACGAAGATTAACAAGACGCTTTATAAAACAAAAATGGAGGACGCAAGTCAACAAGGTTGACACCATTAAAAAACACAAATAAAAAATAAAAAAAAATAAATAAATAAAAAAAAAATAAATAAAATCTAAAAATAAAAAAAATAAAAAATAAATAAATAAAATCTAAAAAAATAAAAAAACACCCATGAAGGTAAGCCTGAGTATGTGCGCGCGAGGAGAATTACGTCCCAAAAAAACGGGCAGGTCAGTATAAAAATACCGTTTGGTCAAAATGCACCAGGCGGTCAGTCAAGGTCAAAAGGGGGCGGAGCTACGGTGTCCAAAATGACTCCCCTACTACTACTGACTACTAATAATAATTAAATAATAATAATAATAATAATAATAATAATAATAATAATAATAATAATAATAATTAATAATAATAATCATAATAATTATAATAATATAATAATAATAATAATAATAATAATAATTAATAATTAATACAATAATAATAATAATAATAATATAATAAAATATATAATATAATAATAATAATTAATAATAATAATAATAAGTATAACAATAATAATAATAATAATATTAAGTATAATAATAATAATAATAATAATATAAAATAATATAAAATAATAATAATAATTAATAATAATAATAATAATAATTAATAATAATAATTAATAAGACTTCATATACAGATAGCAAATACGATAGAATCCCATTTTGAAAACATACTTAACTACTACAATAATTTTAATACTAATGATAATAGTGGTATTCAAAATGCTAATAATATCGTCATCAGAATAAATATCGGTTGTATCCATACCGTTACAAAATCTGTAAATCTCAGACATACCACGCGCATGACATTACCGTCGTACGCCTGGCAACGCTGAAGCATATTCGACATCACAGCCACAACGTATTATTGAAACTCTAGATTAATGTGCAGTGTAGTACAACGTAGAATTCTGTCCACGTATTTCTCCGTAGACTATGGGGTATTCGTTTCAAGAACAAGCGGAAATGATATTTACGTATGGAAGAGCTAACGGCAACGCTAGGGAGGCCGCACGATTGTATCGGGATACATACCCAGATCGAAGACAGCCAGTTCATACAACGTTCACTAGTGTTTATCGATGATTGTGCAAGACCGGCGATTTGCAACCTGGTATCACCAATCGAGGACGACCACGTGTGGCGCGTACACCTGCAACAGAAGAAAGTATTCTGCGTGAGGTTGCAAGAGACCCCGCGGTCATCACGAGGCCTTTTGCCTACAACACCCGTATGTCACAAAGCACTGTATTTAGGACATTACAAGATAATGACCTGTATCCAATCCATCTACAGCGGGTGCAGTGTCTATCACCTACCGATTTTCAACCTCGCTTTGCCTTTTGTCGATGGTTCCAGCAGCGTTCCATAGATAATGAGTTTATGTCGCAAATACTCTTCACAGATGAGGCTACCTTCGGTACAGATGGTATTACAAATTTTCATAACACCCACCTATGGTCTGCGGTGAATCCACATGGAGCTGTGCAATCAAGGCATCAGCGTCAGTTTCGCATCAATTTATGGGCAGGAATCCTTGGGGAGCATCTTATCGGTCCATATGTCCTTCCTTCTCGCCTGAATAGCCAAAACTATCTGCAGTTTCTAAGGAATACCTTGCCCACTCTCCTCGAAGATATTCCGTTACGTGTACGGCAAACCATGTGGATAATGCATGATGGAGCTCCGGCCCACTTTAGCATGCCTATTCGGAGGTATTTAAACGCTACATTCCCAGACAGATGGATTGGTAGAGGTCTTGTATCATGGCCAGCACGCTCGCCTGACCTCAACCCACTAGACTTTTACCTATGGGGGCATCTCAAAACTCTTGTATACGCACAGCCTATACCTACTGAAGAGATTCTTCGAGAACGTGTGATGGACTCTTGTCAGCATATTCAAATGCAACCAGGAATATTCGAGAGGGTGCGTCAGTCAATGAC
>JABUQX010104894.1:0-12500 GCA_015478945.1 Trachelipus rathkii | reverse complement strand
TTGTAGTCAGAAAATCCACCCTAGAGCTTCACGGGACTGCGACGAACCCTCACTATGGCATCTTGTCAATATATGGTTCATCCTTTGGTCCAGGTGGGCCACAACCATACGCCCTCACAAAACCCCGCCATTCACTCCTATTATGCACCTTTTTTTTCTCGCCTCTGCCAAACTCACATTTCTCTCCTCCAGGCATTCCTTTACTAACTCAATCCATTTTTTCTTCGGTCTCCCAGTCGGTCGATTCCCAGCACATTAACCACTCTACACCCGCTTAACCAACGGACTATCATCCATCCTTTCTACATGACCAAACCATCTCAACGTACTTTAATTTTTCTATCATTTACCCCTTTTTTAACATCACACAACTCTCTAATGCGTTCATTCCTCATTTTATCAATTCTTCTCAAATCTAATACGCCCCTAAGATTGTCCATCTGAACACATTGCATTTTAGATCTATTTCTCTTATTCCATACTATAGTCTCACTACTATATATTAACACAGGTAATAACAAACCATCATGCAGGACCCTAGCGCACTCAAGACTTAGTCCCTTTACATCCACCAACGATTAAATTGCACCAGCCACCTCCCCGCCATTCACAACTTTCCTACTACACTATGCATCATCCGTTCCCTTTTCATCCAGCATATATCCTAAATATTTAAACTCAGACACTTATTCCAGCAGCTCAAGATCTAACATAACTTCACACCGAGGACTGCCCTCACTCATATCCATAACCTTACTCTTATCTACGTTTACTTTCAAACCCCTCCTTTTACACACCCTACCAAATCTCTCTACCAATCCTCTCAAACTCTCTTCAGATTCACCATACAAAACCAAATCATCCGCAAATAATAGGTAGGGCACCCTCCACTCACCTCCATTCTCCATCATTCTAACACCATTTCTTGCCACATCCATCTCTAATTCTTTCATAACCCCATCCATATACAAATTGAATAACCAAGGAGACATAACACATCCATGTCTCACTCCGCTATTAATATTAAATCAACCACTTTCGACTCCATTTATTCTTACACAAGCTTCACTATCGTCATACATACTTTTGATTCCATTTCAGAAACCTACCACAAACCATATAACACTAACCACCTTCATAGAGGCTTCCCATAATCCTATTCATACGCTGTGCAAGAAGACCATAAACCTAAATATAGATTTTTTCTGCTTCTCTCTCATTTTCTCAATCATTTGTTTCAATGTAAAGATTTGATCCACACATCCTCTACCCCTTCTAAACTCATTATGTCCTTCACTAATCAGTCCTTCAGTCACTCGATGCACTCTTTCGACCAAAATACCAAGATATATCTTCCCTACAGCACTCGATAAACAACATTCCCCTAAATTCCTACAGTTAACCTATCCCCCTTACCCTTATATAAGGGTACTATTACTGCTCTCATCCAATTTCTCGGGACTATACCCTTCATAAATGCTTTGTTACACAACTTGCAAATCCAATCAATCACCATCTCGCCTGGATTGGTGATCATTTCACCAGTAATTTCATCTATAAATATAGATTTACCATTCTTCAACTTTCTAACTCTACCCATTACCTCCTCCTTACTAATGACCTTATTCCCAAAATACCTATTCCTTCTTCCACCATCAAACCCAAACACATTCACTATCACCTCTTCATTACTGCTAATGTTATGCAGATTTTCGAAGTGTTCCCTCCACACTCCCCTCACATCCATTTCATCAGTTACGAAAGCACCATCTCTATTCATTATTCTAAGCATATTACCCTTATTTTCATTCTTAGCCTTTCGCGCTTCTTTCCAGAAAAGCTTCCTATTCCCTAGTAAGTCCCCATTTATCCTCCTTCCAAACTGTTCATTTACCTTTTTTTCCTCCTACATATGCATCTTTCAGTATTCCTTTTTTCCTCCTTATATAATTCCAAACATCTTTCTTTTGAAACCTCATCATTGTCTTTTAGTACATTCAACCACGCTTCTTTTTTACTTTTAAGGGCTTGTTTCACCTCTTCATTCCACCACTCATTATTAACATTCTTACTACCTACTTTAGCACATCCACATACTTTTTTTGCACTACTAACAATCGCTTCCTTCATTTACTTCCAGATTTGTTCAGTTTCAACTTGTTCACATTCAACAGATTTACTTGCAAGAGCTCTTAAATACTTAATACTTAAATACTTAAATGCTTTTCACGCACCTTGTTTAGCACACTCGTATTAATTTTGTACATTTTGTCTCTGGGGAAACCTTTAATAATTTACCTATTAAAATAGCTTCCCCCTTGGTAATCATAAGTAGCGCAGAGTTATTTTCACTAACCCAATAAAGTTTCTAATGCGTTGCACTCCATTTGAATGTCAACAGCAACGAATATTACAATGTAGATGGATATATTCGACAGCTTGAACCATTTTATATACTTTCCTCATATATACTTTTATATACTTTTATATACTTTCCTCATTTTATGTACTTACTTTTATAAACTTTCCTCAATCTTCGTACTATTGCTTCCGATAAAGATTCACCTTTTGTGATTTCAACATCCACTAAATGTAAGAAATCTTCACGAGCCACAAATATGTTTTCCTCATTTCTGTTAATATTTTACTCTTTATTTGTTTTAATTATTATTTATATTATTCTCGTAAATTAAAATTGAGAGATTCAAATCATCAAAATATTTTTGATAGTTTAATTAATTTCAGAGGGGGAGGTTAAGTCCCCCTTAAACCTCCCTTTGCCTACGGCCAATATATATATATATCATATATATATATATATATTATATATTATATATATATCTATATAAATGTATATATTTATATATAGATAATTTATTTTATATATGGTGTTCTGTGTGTAGTGTTGTGTGTGTGTTGTGCTGTGTGTTGTGTGTGTTTAAGTGTGAGTGGTGTGTGTGATGTGCATTATATGCGTTTGTAATGTATGTATGATATTATATTTTATTTTAGTATTATATTATATATATATTCACATATACAATTTCTACTATCGATATAAAACCCAACATTTACATTTAGAGCTGCCAATAAACTCATGTTAAGCGAAATCAAATTCGGTATAATATTGAAACAAGAAATTCTGCTTAACCAGCAAAGAACAAAGAAAACTTCTGTTCTTATTTTGCATCGTTAATTTATTTGAAAAACCAATTTCAAAAAACATGTCATATATATAGATATATATATATATGTATATATATATATATATATTATATATATATATATATATATATATATAATTATATATATATATATATATATATATATATATATATATATATTATATATATATATATATATACATGGGCGTCGCCAGCTTCCAACCTAGGGGGGGGCAGCTTAATTTATTTAAGGCTTATATATATTATATATACTATATATATATATATCATATATATATATATATATATTATATATATATACTTATTATATATTATATATAATATAATATATATATATATATATACATATATATACAGTTGTCACCACACTCACGGGCACAGAGCCTTATTCAGGGAGGGGTGTTGCAAGCTAAAATTTTCATCCCCCGCTGCGTAATTACGCAGATCGCAGCACAGACGCAGGGCTTTAAAAGTGAGGGACGATTAAATTCAGCAAGAAACACAGAAGATGGAAAGAATTCCACAGAACAGATGTGGCAGGAAGAAGAAGCACCGCAGCGAACTAACCTGGAGTTACCAACATTTACAGAAACTTGTGCGCAGACACAGGCACATGTGCTACGAGTGGCGTACGATAAAGGTGGTTGGGACGCGAGAAGAGTGGTAAGTTCCCTCTTAACACTGCCGCTTATGCGGTACCTATAGAAAAGAGATAAAGTACCAACATTGCGCCGCAAAGATAAGGGTCAAGTGACTGGAAAGTTTACGAAACAGTTTATAAGCCTTTTGGCTTTTGACTCGAACCTGTCCAAAATCGGGCTGAAACCATGAGCCCCCACCCAGAATATGAGAACAGTTACTTCCATACAAGGGCGGATGAGACCTTGTATAGCTGGGCAGTAACTGAGAAGAGGAAAAAAATCTTGCCACAGTCTAAACAGAACTCCCAGTTTCTTTGAGGCCGCCCTAGCACCGTTTGTTGATGTGAGGATTTCAAGACATTTTTTTGTTTATGTTAAGCCAAGGATGTTTATATTACGAGTAAGATAGACCGGTGAAACATCGAAAGAAATAGAAAAGTTAAAGGTGAGTTTAGAGACAAAGATTTGTAGAAGTTGAGTTTTAAAGAATTAATTTCACAAGGGTTGAGACGACCCCAATCAGAAATTCTATCCAGATCAGCAAGAATAGAAATCGGAAAGATTAAAAGACCAGAGGCAATTCTAGAAGTAAAAATAGGGAGCAGAATTGAAATGAGTTGAAGAAATAAAAGGTTCGAGTCATCGGCATATGAGTGGATAGAGTTAGATGTGCCAGGTGAGAAGATCATTAATGAAAAGTAAGAATAAAGTAGGAGATAAACAGAAACCCTGAGAACACCACTATTTGACAGAAAAAAAGAAGAGATGTCGCTCCATCAAACCACAGCCGCACTTATTGGAGCAACTTGAAAGGAAAGCTAAGACATAAGTAAGCAAAAAGAGAAGGAGGAAACCCAAAGGAAGGGAGCTTGGAGGGCAGTGACGCAGTGACGCGTTCCATACCCGGTCAAATGCTTTGATATGTTCAAGCCACCACGCAAGTCTCCCCGTGGTTCTAAGAGTGGAAAACCATAAATCGGTTAAATAGGAAAGTGTATCACCAGTAGACCTTCGAACGCCGAAAGCCTTACTGGCGATCGGAAAGAGAGAATGAGATTCCAGTATGGTCTAAGAAGTGAGAGTTAAGAAGGGGTTCAAAGATCTTAATAGATACAGGTGAGAGCTATAGGCAATAGTTAGAAGGATCAGAGCGGCTTCCTTTTTCGGAATAGGTTTGACATGTGCGTGCTTCAACACTGAGGGAAAGTGTTAGTATTGAGACTAGAGAATATAGTTTGAACGAGGGGAGGAGCCAGCTCGGAAGCACACTCCCTCAAAACTAGGGGAGGGGGGAGGGATTGCCATCCGGGCCCCCGCCTTCTAACGTCATAGATTTCTAGGATCTATGCACCCTGATCAAATGTTAATCACAGGCAAGACATAGGACACCTGAGAGGAAGAAGGTGGAGGAGGAGGAAGGCCAGAATCGTCCAGGTTTGAGTTTAGAAGAAATAGGAGGCCGAAGAGATGTCCTTTTCAGTTGGAGAGTTAGCAACAAAGCCATTCAGATCGAATAAGAGGAGGAAATTCAGATTTACAAAAGTTGTTAAAGATGTTTTTGGCAAGAAGCCAGAAAGATTTATTGTCAGTAGGAGAACCAAAGGAGGTTAGCTCACTTTCGTTAGCATGAATGCCCGCTTTGCTCGCTCGAAGAGTATCCTGCCAACGATTTTCATAGACTGGAATGGAAATAGTGAGAGGATAGGCAGAACGAGAATTATTTTCACTCCCGATAAGCAACTGTCTCTAGCCATGAATGGCCAGAGAACAGCACGATCGAACCATGGATTATGACGGAGAGAAAGATATTAGTCGAAGAAGTAATGAACCTGCTCATCCCGTCAACGATATACAGCTCCCACCTTAGTGGAAGAAGCCGAAGCGTCATCAGTCAGAGTCAAAGCAGTCATCCCAATTATAGTTAGCGTAGGAGCAAGCAAGGCCCCCCCAATCACCCCATGATATACTTATATATATATATATTATTACATATATATATATAATATATATAATATATAATATAATATATAATATATATATATATATAATATCTATATATATATATATATATATAATATATATTATTATATTAAATATATATATAAAGACATAAAACTAGAACATTTTATGGATAATTAAAATGAATTATATTTTAAAAATTTATTTTATTAATACAATAGAATATCAAATACAATATCCACCAATGATGGGGAAAATTCACATATATAGAGCAGTTGCAAAAATGATATTATTAAAAAAAGTAATTTCCTTGGGTCAACGCCAATTTATCAACTACTGTTTGATAAAATAATCATAAATGCCAAACACAAATTTTTCTGTGTACACTTATCATAGCCAGTCCGTTTAAACTGTCGTCTTCCATAGTACTTCGCAGCCAATTCTTGATCCTTCGCAGCAGTACTGAAAGAGTGTTCTACTGTACGTGTGGTGCTCATGGCTGCGGCGTAGTAGTATCATCAAAAGCCTTTTTCGTCGATCGGAAAGAAGCTTCAGTCTCTTTAAAACTTGGGAGACAACAATGATCTTTAAGTTCTTCACTACTCAGGTTTCTTGTCCTTCCAAATTTTGCACCAAAGTTTCTAGCTCCTCTTCTATGCCTTCTAAGTGGTAAAAACTATAAAAATGAAAGCTGTCTTTTCTTTTAACTCATCGATTGTTATGAGCAAGCATGTGGAACGGATGTAGATATGTTCAATGCATAAGCAGGTGTTATTCAGTAGAAAAACCGTAATTACCAAATTAAGAGTTATCAAAATCAGATTACGGAGTTATTAAGGATCTTATCTCCAGAACTCCGTGGGATTTGTTGCTGGATGGTTGCTGCGGTGCTGCTGCCTACCAAAAATCCGTGGTATATTCAGATCAAGTCCAGTTGCTCGGCGATTTGACTAACTTCTTTTAACACTTCACTCGATCGATTTTTCCTTTCAACCTTTCAATGGCTCCTAACCATTTCCAAAATATGTTGAATGTGCTGCGAGGCTTGACGATATCCAAGGTCTTGAATTGGAGAGCATTTACAACTGGCGTCTAACATCGCAGAGTGTCCGATCAATATCATAGCCATGATGAATGACGACTTACATGCCGCTGAATGCAACTGAAAAGCGCTTTTTCTTGTGGCGGTATTTCCTTCAATGGAAAGGATTTCTAATGCTTGCATCATTCGTACAAAGTGCTCCTTAAACACTCTGATGCACTTGTGTTGCTCAGACCATCTGGTCTGGCATAGGCTTGGGATGTTTGGCATTAATTTTCTTCTCAAGACCGACTCGCGAAAAAACGTAATAATGTCCTTTATAGTTCCCACAGTATTGCGAATTTCTGGTATTGTGCTCAAATCATTTACTACTAGATTTAGTTTGTGTGAAGAGCAATGAAAGAACAATGCTTTTTTATACTTTTTCCTCAATATTGCTTGGACACTTCCTTCTTTGCCAGACATCGTAGAACAGCCATCGAAACCCAAGCCCACGCATTTCTCGGGATCCAGTTCTTCGGTCGTGACAAAATCGTCAATGGCTTTCGCAATGGTTTTTGCGTCAGCTTTCAGTTCTACAAAGCCAAAAAATTCCTCTTTGACTTCATCGGACCTCTTTTTGTCGGAAATAACGGGCAACACTATGGAAATTGTTTCTTTCCAGAAATATCAGCGGTTTCATCTGCTAGTAAGCTATACGTGCACACTTCCTTTACCTTATAAACGATGCTTTCCTTTATAGTAGTACCACATAGAGAAATGATCTCATTCTGAATCTGAACTGATTGGTATGTGGCATTTTTCTTCCCCTTTTCAAAATGGGTTTTCAATGACTGATCTCCGGCATCTATTCGTAAGCGGCACAAATCTTGCAACACTCCCTCATCATGATGCTTACCCGGAAGCGGTAAATCGCGCGTACAAGAAATTGTCACCAAGAAATTATAGAGAAATAATATTTTTTTTTTCCATCTATGATTTTTTTGGAATGCTGGCTTAATTCTGAGATTGTCACCGGCACTTCATGTTAGGAACAATCTTGTGCAGTTCAACAGAGCAGTTTTATACCACTCTGTGTTTGTTTGTCCCTTACAAACCGCATGAACATCTTTGATATTTAGTGAAAGTCTATTGTTAAGAGCTAGAGACCACCTTGAACAAACTTTATTTCGGGGAAATAAAAATACAAACTGCAAAATCGCTTCCCTTTAGGTTTGCCTGGAGTATGTCAGCCAAGGTGAATATGTCTCCAACCATTCATAAGTGAATTTCCTCTTTAAGTTACGGTAGCATCTTCCAGAAAAATTATAGGTCTTAGGTGGAATCAACACTCTTTCAGTAACTATTTCTTTTTCTCAGTCGAAATCATCAGATGGATATCCAACGACTCTACCAATGTCATTTTCGTGACTGTCTTCTACTGAAACGCTAGCTCCGAAATCTGAACCCATATCTTGACTCGTCGAGGTGTCTGGGCCTGGGTGTGGGTTCTTCATCATGAGAAATATGCGAAGTAGGAGCCAGAATGTCTTGTGTAGTCTTAGCTTGAAATAAATTGGTATGTTCTTCGTTCTTCACTGCTACATTTCAATTTTATCCGTTGTTATTCCTTTTCAAAATTTACTGCAAAACAATAATATATATATATATATATTTTTATAGATTATATATTTTATATAATATATATAAAACAATATATATATATATATATATATATATATATATATATATATATATACTTATATATATATATAAATATATAATATTAAAATAATTATAATATATATATATATATATATATATATATATATATATAAATATATATATATATATATATCAGAGGAGGGCACTTCCGCTCTTTAGTCGGCTAGTCCGCTAGTCCGTTCCGAGCGGACTACCAGAATAGGTGCGGACTAGCGGAGGGGCGGAGTCGTCAGGAAATTAACGGACTTGCACGTGCGGATCAAAAAAGTTTCCGCCTCTTTTGTTCCGCACCTTTAAAAATGAAAATATATTTACTTATTAAGAAATTCTTATTTGGTTTACTAAAAAGGAAATTATAATTTTTTATTTTAATTTATAACTAATTATACTTTTACTCTAAGACTTATTGTGTTTTTCAATAATTAAACTTCCAAAAAATAATCTCAACTTCCTTAAAGGTACCATATAATTAATAAATAAATTTTAAATTGATTTTATAGAGCTGAATGGCTATTACCCTCATCTATAACTTTAACTAATTATATTATTACTATAAAAACTAGGCAATATCTAAATCCCAATGTTGTTAAAGCCCAAATATATTATATATATAATATATATAATTATAATATATATATATATATATATATATACTATATATAGTATATATATATATAATATATATATTTATATATATATTAAATATATAAATATATATATATATTATATATATATATATATATATATATATATATAATATACTATATATATATATATATATATAATAATATATATTATAACTATATAGTATATTATATATATATATATATATATATATATATATTACTATATATTTGGGTTTTATCACAGAAACTGATTAACATATCATATATATATATATATATATATTAATATTATTATATATAATTACCTATATATATATATAGTATATAATATATATATATATATATACCTATATATATTATATATATATATTTTTATATATATATATATAATATATATATTATATATATATATATATTATATATTATATTATATATATATATATACTATATATCTATATATATATATATATATATACTTATATATATATATATATATACTAATAATTTTATTATATATATATAATATATTTATATAATAAATATACCTATATATACTTATATATATATATATATATATTATATAACTATATTATATATATATATATATATATATATATTATATATATATATATATATATATAAGGCTATGCGATAGGATTAGGCATCTGACTCCTGCAGGAGTTCGAGGCTTTCATGGCAATTCTACTAAAGTCTTAGGACTAAATATACCTTCTATGGGTGTACAGGGTTGCCGTTCAAAATTCTATTTCAGTCAAGAGAGGGCAGAATGATTTGGTGAGGACCTTAAATTAGCAATGGACTGCTTGAAGTGAATTAACACCAGCACTCCTCTCACCAAGGACATCTTTCCCTTTCAGCCATAGGAGGAATTGGATGAACTTGTTCAATTAAATATAATACACTCTCCCTAGTTCTGCGCTCCTGTTGAGCAAATACTTTAGTATTGGTCGAGGATATTTGAGGGCAAAGAGTGTCAGCCTTAACTGCCTTTGAATTTGAGCAAACCTAATCTTTTTTGAAAGGTAATATGGATCTCTTGTCCTTGAAGATCGACATTGAGGAGGAAGTGGGAAATCTTGAGATTTGTAAATATTCATTCAATTTTTCAAATTATTATAATAATTATAAATAAATTTTTGTAAGGATATATACTATTTAGTATTTAATATTAAATCTTTTGTAAAGTCGCCACATTATTAGCCGGGAGACTTGCGGAAAACGTGCGGAAACGTGCGAACTTGCGAAATAAGCGGAGGATTATTAGTAAATATGGATATATCTTAATAAAAATAAATAAGAGTGCTGAGTAGAAGGAAGCGCTTAATATAGTATATACGTGAGATACTACCCCTTTCTCGAAAAAATGATAAGTATGCCGGAAGGTGCGACACTATATATAAAGCTGGGATATATATTATATACTAACCTATATACCTAAATAATGATCGTGAGTAGTATATAATATATACTATATAGTACGTAGCCCCATACACTTATATACTAGAATTATATATATATATATATATATTATATAATATATATATATAATATATATATTAATAATATATATAATATATATATAAATATAAATATATATAATAATATATTAACTATATTGATTATATATATAAATATATATATATATATAATGAACTAAAATAAGAATTTAAAGGAAATTACTCAATACTAAGTATATATTGGATTTTATAAATTTTGTATATTAAAGCTTCATAATATCATATAAATGTACTGCCAAGCATAAAGTCTAATTTAAAAAAAAATAAAATAATATAAAGCATCAATAGGACTTATATAAAATCTAATACGTACCCATTACTCCTTTCAAAACATGTAACAAGAAGGAATTTCTAAAGATAATTATAACCATAAATTTATGATAAATTTAAATAAACTTTTAATATTTTAATCAAATAATGAAGTAACAACCTCCTGCATATTCCTTTTTTCAATCTATGTTATATCCAAAATATATTAAAGTTTGCACCTAATACTTCAAAATATATATAATAAGTTGAAATCTCCATAAGATTTACAATAACCGATAAGTTAAACACCTACGAATAAAAACAAAAAATCTTACAAATCAATATAAACTATCAAATTAAGCTTGAAAATACATATGACATTGATCCTACAAAAGATTTGCGCAACCACATCCCTTAAATTAGTGTGCGAGATATATTTCACCCATAACAGATAAATCAATTTTCGCCTTTTGATGGTTCGAGATATGACATGGGAAAATAAGTTTATATATTCCTTTAAAAATACTGAGAAAAAATTCAAACCCCTCTATCAATTTAAATATATGACTTAATCTAATCAAGAAGAAGTAAAAATCAAATGTGCGATATGATCTTATACAAAATATACACCACCAAATTCCTCATTAAATACGAATTAACTGTCATTTCACAACAAATATCATCACAACTCCATGCACAAAGAAAATATATATATTTAACATGTAATTATAGAGTCTAAAACGTATATCGCTATATATAAACACATTAAATCGAGAATACCAATCTCTCGAAACAAAATTCAACACAAAAAAATGGACTACCTGCGTTTGAGTTTGATTGCCACATAGGAAGGTAATACAATGAAAAAACCTATTATAACTTACTACTATTGAACCACCAATACTGGAACGAGCCCAACTAGACGACTTATAATGACATTAAAGAAGAACTAATGGAATCACATAGAGCACTTTGTTAACAAAAACACTGACGATTAAAATTTAATCGTAATTGAATTCTTATAGAAAATATAAAAAGTATAGGGACTGCTCAGATTTCTTATGCCTAAAATAGTTGAATAATAACTGTCTCCAATGTTATACCAATGTCGTGATGTATACAATTATATAATAATAATTTGAGATTAAATTATTAATTTCTATTGGCATTATATAGAAAATGATAAAATGACATATCAGAATGTGAAAATGAAATCTGTAAGAAAATTAACTGAATAAATATATAATATGATACTATACAATAAATATTCTTACGTATATATGATTTTATAACTAACAAATAACAGATATATCAATAACTTACTAATATTAATATAATAAAAAATATATAACATAAGATAGAATTAAACAAACACATAATCTTATTAAATTACTATCATAATAAACTATCCTTAATTAACAACAAGAATAGGTTGAATATGGATATGAAAGTTAGATAAACGACAATTGGAGGATTAAATATAAATCTCAAGAGCTGCAATGTAATAACAACATACCGTCTATAGTGCAGCTATGATGAAACATCATCTCTGCATG
>JABUQX010104893.1:0-47500 GCA_015478945.1 Trachelipus rathkii | reverse complement strand
ATATCAGATTATATATATTATATTATAATTAATATAAAATATAAAATATTATAGATTAGTAGTTGTGTGTGTGTAGATGCGATTGATGAAAACTAGAAATAGTTCACAGAGTTATTATTACGTTAATTGTAGACTTTGATATATCTGTCTTCTTGAGTAAGAGAAAAATATTTGATCACTCATTAAGAACTAATATGAATTAATTTTATTCGTAGGTTTAAATTTATATATAATTATAAATATGTTCATCACTTTAATATAAAATAATATTTATAATTGTTAATTATATATATATATTTGGTATATATATATTATTATCACTATTAATATATATTATTATATTAATATTATTATAATATATATATAATATTATTATTATATAATAATATTATACTATATTAACTATAATATTAATAATTTATAATTATATATTATATATATATAATATTATTATATATATAATATTATAATAATATATATTATATATTATTATATAATATTATATTATTTATATTATATTATAATATATAATTATTATATATTTAATATAGTATATATATATATATAATATATTATATATTATATATATTATATATGGATATATGAGGATTAAATTAAACTGATAGTTGATTGAATATTTTAGAGTTACGAAAGTGGGCAATAAAATAAATGTAGTAGATCTTGGGGAAAATGGTGGCGCTGTTATATTTATCATATGAAAGTTTATCTCCTATTATAAACTCTCACCCTCTCACTCACTCTCACTTCTTTATACAAAGAAATATCTTGTTAAGGTTCGTGAGTATAGTTAGACATGCATGGGACTATACAAAAGCTCATATCCTGAAAGAAGGAGGTCTATGTTGAAAGAAACGGCTTAATAGTTATCTCTTAATCATATTGTATATAGAGATAATTAATTATAATTTGAACTTTTTAGTTCGAAAAATTGTAGCTATATTTCTGTTAAGGGACTTAGACTCACTATATATATTATACTGACTTACGAGTTGTGAGAATTGCTTGACTTTTTGATTAATGAAACGGAATCGTTAGGTATATTATTGGAATATCTTACTACGTATATAATATGATAATATTCAAATATCTACTATATAATATTTATATTATTTTAGAGATATAGTTAACACATATTTGGATTTATATTATTATATTAAATATATATATTATATTATATATATATAATATTTAATATATATTATATATATAAGATATTATTATATATATAATACTATTCATCGGGATATATTAGTACAATATATCTGTATATTAATTAATATTTCGTTTAGTGATTAACGGAGAGTATCACCACGGTATTTGATCATAAACGAAAAAGCAGATAATATATTAAAATTATTTTCAGATCTAATTAGCTCGCATGTACCTGTAGCTATAGTGGTTAAGCTGGAGGAATGAGAGGTAAATGATTAAGGTTTAAATGGATTGAATCCATAATTATTATCTCACTGTCCACATCATATTTATATTAAAATATTAAAATTTCGTATGATAAATACATTTTGTTTTAACTGTTCCGGATATATATATTATACTATATATTAATTATTTATATATATATATTAATAATATTATATATTGCATATATAATATATAATTAAATAAAAATATATATTATTATATTATTATATATATATATATATATATATAATATATATATATATAAATTTATTTAATATTTAATTATATTATTATATAGTAATATATATTTATATATATTATTATAAAATTATTTATATTAAGTATTTATTATAATATATTTATATATATATTTATATTAAATATATATTATAATTATATTATATATTTATATTTTATATATTATAATATAATATATATATATATTATATATTTATATTATAATATATATTAATTATATTATTATATAATATATAATATAACAACCAATTATGTAGATATTAATGGATACATCTGAACTGATTATTTCACATTATATTCAATGAACGCTTTGAGAGATTCGTATATCATATTAATTATGTTACAATTCTGAGACAGTAAAGTTACATAAGAGAATAACTTATTTAAAACTTTCTTTGCGTTTTATTCTCCATAAATTAAGCTCTTGTTCTCTAGACTATAATGATCATTGTAAACTAGATATTTTGATACCATTATTGTTTTTTGTTACTTAACGTTATCATACTGAAAAAACATTTCAGTGATTTCAAAGAAATTTCTATCAAATTACAATTAAAATTTATTGCAGAAGGAAAGGAAATTATAAAGAAAGATCACAGTTATTAAGTATTTAAATTAACTTGAAGGATGCATAAAAGATCGGTTTCTGACTGATGTGGGTTATGCGGTAATGCGGTTTCACTAGGTGCTTGATCGCGGCAGGTGCTTCTTGCACACGTGGTTGATAATAATTTACTTGAGCGTTCGTCGACAATTTATTACGAAAAACACCCCTTAAGGTAGATGTATTAAAAACACGCGTAAAATAAAGCACTAAATTAATATATCTTCAGTTCTCAAGAAGCTTTTTACCTGTGCCTTTTAATATTCGCGCACCATCTGGCGAGTTGCTCACCCTTAACCTACTCTATCCGCTATTAATATTAAACCAACCAATTTCGACTATATTTTATATATCTTTTAACACACAGCTTACACTTATCGTCCGATATTAATACCTTTTGATTGCCAATTTCAGAGTCATTGTACCACACGATATAACACCTTATTATTAAATATTAATCGTAACATATTTGCCATATTAATAATTATAGTAAGCATTTACCTATATTAATCATTTAATCATATATGTATTATATGTTTGCATAAATACAAAAACCTAATGTCAAATATTTTACTATCTCCTCTATTTATTTCATATTATCAGTCAAATTATTATCATTTGTTTTAGTGTAAGATTAGTATTCTTGGTATATTGAATGTTGTTATGCCACATTCTAACGCAACCTTGTTTCACCAGTCAGTCTTCAGTCAACTTATTTATCACGATAGCACACTCTTTTATTCACAAAATATCACAAGCATATATTTTACCACCTATTATCATTCATACCATAAATAATTCAGCTACTGTAATATCAGCTATGCGTTACTCTATATCGTCACACCTTAATTCTATATTAATTAGTAAGGGTATATTAATGCCTCCTTCTCCAATGCCGCTACGAGATTACATAATATACCTATCTACTCATATAAATAACTCCACACAACTTACAAATCCAATCAATTACCAATTCATGTGACATATAATATATATATTATATTTATTATTATATTACCTATATTTATTATATTATATATATACTTATATATATTTAATTTATATTAATATTATATATATGAATAGTATATATATATATATATAATTAATATATATATTATATATATTTAATTTATATATATATTTATATATATAATTATACATTAATATACTGTAATATATACTTATATATATAATATATATTATTAATTATATTATAATATATATAAATAATATATATATTATAAAAATATATATAATAATAATATTAATTATATATATATAATTATAAATATAATTTATATATATATATATATACTATATAATTATATATATATATATATATTATATATATTATTAATATATATATTATTATATATATATACATATATTAATTATATATTATATATATATTAATATATATATATATTATTAATTAATTTAAATTATAAATAATATATATATTTATATATTATTATAGTATTATATATTTTATTAATAATAATATATATTAATATTATAATATAATAATGTTATAAATTATATTATTTAATTATATTATTACTATAATATTATATAATATTATATATTATATATATATATAATAAATTACTTTATATTATATATATACTTAGTATATATATTATAATATAATTTATATAATACTATTATATTATATTAATTACTATATCCATTATTATATATATATATATATATTAAATATATTTATATTAGTATATATATATTATTATATTAATATATATATATTATATATTTATATTAATTTATATACTATTTATATATATATATATATATATATATATAAAAGAAATGAATATTAAATATCAATATAACTATAAATTAGATATTATATTTTTAATTAATTTGTAATGAATTTACTACACTTGCTTTTGATTTAATTGGTTTCTAGGCTAAAAAAATACTTTTAAACCAAATATGCTTTAAAAGTATTTTAAGTATTTTAGAACAACAAAAAATTTTTAAAATACTTTAGCGATTTTTGCTTCAAATTTAGTTTCTTTAGAAATTATTTGGTTAGATAACTAGCTGGTAATAGTAGTATTAGTGTTAGATAATGAGACATGAAAATGATTTCTTATTTCACGTACCGGGTAATAACCAGGTTACTCATATGGTGAGGTAAATAACTCAGAATGTATCCAACATTTCTTCCTAGAGACGCAATTTTACTCATTTACTCATAATTGTCCACCTTATTATTGTAATAGATGGGATATTATGAGAATCTAGATTTTACTTATCAATTTTCAGACTTGTGTACGCACGAACTGAGCGGGTATGTGTGATGCGATAAAACAAAGACTTCACATACATATACACACGACACACATACAAGAACACACTGCACTAACAGAACAACGCCACATCAACATACATAAGCACAAGGCCCTATAAAAATCACGCATGAAGGAATGAGCCAGAACAAAGAAGTACAGCACCACATAAACCAGGAAAAGACTACATATACTAAACGAAGGAGCCAGGCCCGGACCCTCCATACCAAACATATACCTTTATCCATCATCCACCTCCGCACTCCTGATCCTCAGAAGGGACCCTAGTCCTCTCCTTACATATGGCACACATTCGCCTCCCGCAAAAGGCATACTGGCTAAACCACTCACTCGTGATACCATCAGGTAATTCAAACTAGAAATGACATGGGACAGCAGATACGTAAGGCATAATGGAAGGCCATAACTACCAGTCATTCAGCAACAGCACAGACAGCTTACCTAGGACGCAAATGCACAACATACGGTCCTCCAGGCAGGACGAAGAAAGAAGATAAGTTACAGCGAGGATACTATCACAAGCACATTCCTGCTATTACTTGGTTCACTATTCACCAAAACCGCGGTACTCAATTTCTCTTCTTTTCCGTCTCAATATCTCTTTAATCCATCTTAGCAATTTCTTGACACTAGCATTACATCTCTCAAGCACGTTATACACCCACATAACAGGCACGCGCTGGTTACACAGATTTTTTCGAACATACTCATCTTAACTTTCAAATGCTCGCTCCGCCTTTCCACACAATATTTGTCTCGCAGACCACTCAAAGCCCTCATTAGCTTCACACGCGATTTATGTTCTATCTCGCTGCCTTCATCCGCTCCCCGCTTACCCCAACTCCATGCCCTAAGTATCTAAAAATCTTTACTTCTTCCAATACTACCCCCCCTATTCTAACCTCTAACCCCTCCCCTCCTCACCTTCCTGCCTCCTCAAACACTACACTTTACTGACTTCACCATGGATTTATTTTTAAGCACACCTTTCCTGTGTCTCCAAACCATGGAAAAGGGGACATTTTAATTCCATTGGGTTATTTTGTTCTTCATCTATTCTTCATCAGGTTTATATAAAGTTTCGGGGTAGTACTTCGCCTTCTCTATTATATCTATCACTTCACACACAACATATCCGGACTATTTATTACCTATTTCCGCGTTCTTATACGCACACTTGGGCATGCCAGTGGACACACGTCAGGAGGCGTATTGTGATAATGGTGTATCAAGAAATGTCATGGTATCCTCTACTAGTAATTCAATAACCCTCTGATCTTCATGCCTTTCCCATTCACTCTTCCACGCATTCTTTTCGAACGCTCTTCTTCTCTATCTACATAACTGGAACTCTTCCTTGATCAATGGCAATTTTCTTATTAGGCTTTGAAAGTAATTGAACATTATTGTATTTCCTTTAAACCATAACAAATATGAGAAGAATCATTTTAATTTGTACCGTTAATATCAGGGAGGTTGATACTATAAAAATATTATTAGTTTTGATTAACAAGTAAAATTCAAACATGCAAATTACACACTTCTCTACAATAATCTAATATTGCAATTTATAGCTGATACTCTTATAATCATATGAGAGGAGACAATTAACACACTGGCAAAACAGATTTATTACAGTCTTTGCACTGACCTGCATAATCTCAATCAACAACGAGGTTTCACTGTTCTTAAACAATTTCAGTATTGAGTAACAGTTTTGAACGCGCAGAGCCACATTTGTGCACATTACTGTACAGCCATCCTCCTTACACTTTATTTTCTTCATCACGATTTTCATGACATCATTTCTTATATAAATAAACAATTACAATGTTGACTCTAATAACCTTTCCCCACTCATTGCCTTTCTGGTACTCTTTTTTTATATTTATTTTCAGAACTGAACTTTCAAATAAAATCACTCTTCTTTACATCCAGTACGTGTCGTATTATTTGTAGCTTCCTGTTCTATCTCGTGGGCATACTTGTACTAATCTCTGTATATTGCGTCATAATTGTCCATCTTGTTGTTGAACTCCAATCTTTCAACGCGCGCGTGAGTGTGTAAGATCAACTTTGTGGATCTCACTAAGTGCGGTAAGTTTTAACTGCTGTGCGTTACTAATAAAAGTGTCTAGTCAAATAAACATTTCATTGACTTTAGTACTACATTTTTCTCTTCTGAGCTATTTTTCGAATAGATAAACATATAAATGCTCTATCCATATCGTACAGTTACTTTTAATATGTGATAACAGCTCATATGCATTCTCAGAGTCTAGCTTATTAGTTATCACTCCTCGCACGATAACGCCTCCATCGTAAATACACTAACCTTGAGATATACCTCATCTCCCATTACGTGCGTGCGGATAGCCACCTTCGCGATCTAGGAGAGAGAACCACTTGCTGTGACTTTCACAATTGGTCTCGACACATCACATATTCTTAAACACTTATATACCTTTGTTTTACCTACGCACAACTTGCAGAGCGATGTTCCATAGCTTTAACGCGGTTTCATGAGTAGTAGGTATTACCGCGGTTAAGCATTTAGCCACCTGATTATGCGTAGGTTAGTTAGTAGGTTCACGGTTTTCACGGCTTTATTTAAAACTATTTAATCTACAGTACAAATCCACAATTTACAATGCCTATATCCACTTTATAGTTAGTTTACCTTTAGTTAAGTTAGTTAAGTTAAGTTAAGTTAGTTCAACCTACTCATCCAACTATCAGGTTCGGTGTTTTAGTATATTGCTATAAGCTATAGTCGCCATTCTTCACACTGAAGCAACACGTCCGGACTGGCATATCATCCGCTTGCTACTTGCTATCTCAAGGTTATACTGAGTTACAGTTCTCTACGCTAACTATAGAATTTCACGAGGTCCATACATAACCTAAGAGACTCGACTTGCGTCAGCAGTTTGTATCCTATTATTGAGTGATTCAAGCTTCCATGTTATATATATAACCCTAATAATTATTCCCCTCCATTTTTATAAGAAAACCAATATACATTTAGTACTCTCCTCTCCCACTACCGTCAACTTATTCTAATTTCCATTTATTACCTCACCATCGTTGCATTATATTCTCCCCTACGGCCACTCCCCCTTCATCTCATAATTACGTAATCCACTATAATACTGCCCACCACATCTCTTCGCATCTAACACTTACTAATCAGCTACCTCCCTCCTATTCTATACAATTCACGCATTACTTATCCTCTTATCCCTTTAATCCTCTACCCGACAACCCATTACTATTATATTTACCGCTCTTACCTTTTTATTTTATTAATACTATCTTTATCCAGAATCTATCTTATTCCCCCTATTCAAAATTCTTTTCACGTAGTGAGTTCAAGCTATTTCTTAATTAACACCATTCGCTCTTATTTGTGAGTGAGTCATACTTTACATATTTCGTCATTACCTCGTCATTCAATTAACCACTTGAGTGAGCTTACTTAATTAATCTTTAGCTTCCACTCTAACGCCTTTAGCTATTTATTTCCTTATTATCACGCACTATCTTCTATATTACCGCCTAACCAGTCCTTCATATATCACATTTGTCACATTATAAAAAGCCTCTTCTTATTTATCACCTTTTCACTTGACACACTATATCCATTATACACTACTCCTCAGAAATTTATTATTACCACCATTTTACTTACTTATTCATCCTCTATCTTTATTTTCCTACGGAGTCAACTTATTTTATTTATCACTCGCACAATATATATATAATACGCCGTCACTTCTAGCCTCTTCAAGTGATAACACTGCTCTCTAAATCTGCTTCCACTCCGCCATCCACGCTCAGACCTTAAATTTCACGCGTTACCCATCACTCTAACGATTTTCTCCACTTATTTTATCAATCCATTACCTCTCCTAAACTCCATCTTACACACTGTCTCCTCCAATTTATTAGGTCCCATACTACTAAACACACACCTATTTAATAACCACTTCCATTACTGCTCTACTATCTTATTATTTACTGCCTCTTTTTACCCTGCACGAATCTCCTATCCTCCGCTCATAGCCATATTACCGTACTTTATCTAGGCCAATCAACACAAATAGTTGATTTACCGATATCTTACACCTGCACTTCATTTATTTCCGCTGCAACCCTCTAAACATTTATATTTTTAACATCTAATAATCTGCTAGTTCATCTCTTATATCTTTATTACATCTACAATCTTACACACTAATTCACTTATAATCTAGTTATATCGCCCATCCGACTAGCCCAGTTATCTCTATACTCTTCCATGTATAACTTAATGATTATTATTCATAATTTATATATTTATTTTTTAAACAGCACCTTGATTAAAAATTCCCACTATTTCATTTATCTTTACTTATTTCAATTTCACATTTACTCATCTAGACTTATATCTACACATTCACATTCACACTTTACTATCATCTTACTACCTATATTATATTTATTACATAAAAAGGCTCGCAATTATTATCTTTCCTACGTTATATTATCCTCTATATACTTTATCCCAGTACCAAGCATTTATCAAATTTAATACTCCCAATTTAGATTACAATTACATATTTTTTTCATATATTTACCTATTATTATTATCCTATAAATACTCTCTTAACTAACAACTCATTCAATTTCTCCCCAAATTAATTCATTTTCTCTTCTCGTAGCCATTGCTCATTCTCGCTCCATTCACTTCGGTAGCGTATGCACAACTGTATCTATAAATTCATTCCCTACTCATTTCTCAGACCTCCTCTCCAGAATTATTCTACTCAACACTCTCTCTTCCCTACTTCACACATTTTATAGCCCTAGCTACCTCAGTTCTCTGTCTGGTACCACCCACACACCCCGGTTCACTCTCCGTCGCACATTCTCTCTCTCCCACTCTATACTCTCTCTCCACACACCATCACTCCCAACCTCCCTCGCCTCTCCACTCTCATAGATCAATGTCCACAACCACTTAACATCACCCACCATCTCAACTACTTCCACTCTCGACCTTGCTCCATCCTGTTATCTTTTGTCGAACATACGACACTTCCCTCATATATCAATTCATTACCAACTCATCTCAGCTCTACCATCTCGTTCACTGCTTATACTCTCATCCCTAAGCACATCTATCAGCTCTATATTTTCATTACACATATCAACACAATCAAGTTCACTCCATCCTCAGAATATATAATATCCTTTACATCTCCTTTCCAATAATCCTCCGTCTTCATCTCCAAACCCTTCACACACAATCTCATACAACTCTAAAATCTTCCAATCTCCCCATCATTCTCCCTAGATCTCTCACTACCCATCTCCAACATCCTGACTCCTCATACTCATACTCCTATCTCCATATACCTATTATTATTACTAGTTACAGTTCACAATCCTTAACGGCCCTGCCTACGCCTTTCTATCGGGAAACTCCACCATTATTCCGCTCTCTAATGCCTCCAGTCGCCTCATGGTGTGCACTCTCACTATCGCCACAACTATGCGGCCTACCTATACCCAACAGCTTCACAGCTCTAGTGATCAGCTACCCAACGCCAACCTTACCCATCAACAAAAAGGCTCAAAATCGTTAACCATATTATATTATCCACCAACATATACTATAAATATAAGAAAAACAATTTACAATATAAAAAATACAAACTATTATCAATTTTAAATCAATATCGGACCGATTCGGAGTCCGTCGCCCCATCACTCGACTCCTCAAAGCACGACAACGCCAACAAAAATACCAAAATACAAAACATAGGTTCATAACCAACCAATATACAGGTTCACTAAACACACATCTAAACCACGCTATCTATATTTATTTATTCTACGCTTCCAATAAAACGTAACTACATGTGCACATTTTCTTATCCATCACTTACTTATAAATTTATTCGTTCATAAGTACATACACAAAAAAAAAAACAAAAATTCAGAAGAAAATAATAAAAACATAACCAAAATACAGCTTGACAAACTTCAAGCTCACTACTATTTCTATCTATTCACATAATACTATAACACCTAATCGTAATCAAGAATCTACAAAAATTTGTTACAGAACGATACTCTACACTCATCACTATCATTCTACTCTAAATTCAAAAGTATTCTTATAAAGATATTAATCATTAAATCTCAATAGGTTCTCATGTGTCCTCATTAAACTAGTAAATTTGATGGAAACGACTATTATACATCAGTCACGTAGCTAAGATAATTATCTTTCACACACTCATGTGGTAATAAACCCCATTTCAAACAGTATTCGAGCGTCTTACTTAATTACACTTAAATTTACTATTCCAATAGCAACTTTATTACTCATCGTTTATTTTCCTATCGATAATAATTCACATTATATACAATAAATTTTATGGCAAATCTAATTAATTAATACCAAACTCTCTTACTCAGCTCTCCCAAAAACACTAACACAAGCTATGACAAAATACGATGTCACTTTGTTATCCCACAAACTAATAATCACTTGGCCACAATAGATATTTTCAAGAAAGTATCTTATAATACATGCTTTTTATTAAAGTATTCTAAAAGAAATCCTTATTATCTATGTTCTTCCTCTTAGCCTCGGTACAATTTGTGCGCTTTTAAAGTTTAAGATCTTCCCCAGTAATACCAGATAACTCAACAACCGGCTTATATATATATATATACAATGCCTTCCCAAAATGCAATTATAATATACGTTATATAAGTTACGTCTGGAGTTAGGTAGAATTGGTTAAGCGCTTCTTCCACATTTTTTTAGTAACGATTAATCCATGTTAGTAAGTCTGTGTCCTAATTTCAATTAACAATTAACCAATTGTTTTCGGTCCTTTCAATAATTCTTCCTTGAATATATATGTTATGGTTTTCCTGCAGTAGAATAGTATATATTTATGAAAATAAAGCACGCTTTAATATCATATCGATTTTTTCACTGGTGAATTAGTCCAATCTAAGAATAGTTTCTAATCTGATAGGCTATGCATACACACACAGTAGGTAGATCCAGGTTATGCAACAAACTTAATTTATTTGCAATTCACGAGGCCTAAACTTTGCTTCAGTGAAATGCCGAACTCGCCGAACGACACAAATGTCTACAGGAAAATTACCTGCAGGCAATCACTAATTGCTCCGGCCTCAACAATTTTCCTGAATAACAGTGATAATTTATGCCCCTTAGCTTGACGCTTTTTATACTACGTTTTCCCAACCACGTGGTTTTTTAAGTAACTTGAAATAAGTTAGCAATTGCTTAGTTCATGGCATGCCAATAGGATTACAATGGCACACACATATGGCAGATCATAGGTTTTGTTCAAACCACTAATACTTATTTTTGCATTCATGGAGTACCGGAACCTTTGTTTGCCGTCAAATGCTGATTCGCCAACGACAACTTATATCCATCACTACACAAATGTAACTACATCAAGTTAGCAGACATTATATGTCATTATATCAAC
Organism: Trachelipus rathkii; assembly: GCA_015478945.1. NCBI lineage: Eukaryota > Metazoa > Arthropoda > Malacostraca > Isopoda > Trachelipodidae > Trachelipus > Trachelipus rathkii. Next base: position 35,333 of record JABUQX010104893.1, on the reverse strand, counting down.
GGAGAGAGAGACTTGACACGCTCTTCACTCCCACTGAAGTCTCAAAATAATATACTATATATATACTATCCTATTGATTATAACCTATATAATAACATTTAAATCAACTCCACTTCCTAACTCTATCACTTAATCCTCATCGGTCTTTACTTCTCAGTTTTTCATCCATTTTCCTCCCCCTACCTCTTTACGCTTTCAATAATTCTCGAATTTACTCGGTCCCTTTTCTCCTTTACCTTTCCTCTTCCTCTAGAAGAGGTTCTCCTCCTTATTCAAAACTGTAATGCATTTCTTTCTTTATTATTCCACTCTCTTGGCCAATTCCATATAAAGTTTTCACTCCCCATCGTGTATCACTCACTTCAGGTGCTTCTTCCTATCCTTCGTCCAATTAATTCCTTAGTTGTTCTCGCTTTAACCATACCGCTCCTCTGGTTGTTTTTTTTCATTTTACATATTTGTATCCTGGTTCACCTTGCCGTTCTTTGTCTTCACATTCCATTTCCACTATATTCTTGTTGTTTTTTGAGCTTCACGTGCGGTTGCTTAACATCCTCAGTTCCACAGATGGCTCTGGTCTTTTTCCTTAACCTACCGTAGCGATTATATATATATATATATATATAAGGTATATATTATAAATAAGTTAGGATAATAGGTATATAATATAGGTAAGTATAATATATAGTATGTTTCGTATATAATATATATAATTTATATTATATATATAATATATATTATTATATATATATATACTATATATATATAGATATAGTATATATATATGTATATATATATATATAGGTTATATAGGTTATATATTATATAGTAGTGTATATAAGTAACTTATTATATATAATATACTACTTATATATGAATTTATATTATATTTAGATATTACAATATAATATATAATATATTAGTAATTATATTAATATAATTAATATAAATATTTATATATAGTATATATATATATTTATATTAATATATATAAATTATTACTATATATATATTATAATTTATTGATTTATTATATATTTATTTATTTAAACAATAATATATCTGTACGTGTATATATGACATTTGATTTTATTATTTATTTCAAGTAATTTTTTTTATTAATAAATGGTTTTTTTTTAGTTTTGATCAGATATTTTAAATATTTTCATTTAAAAACGTATATCAATACTACTCATTAATATTATACTTGACATATTATTACCTATTGCTTTATTTTTCTCTTTATCTCTCTATCTTGTTATTTAATTGCCTTTTATAATATAATAAACTATATTCTATAATACTATCATATAATCTATACTTTAACTTATACTAATCTTAACTATTAATCTACTAACTTATCTAATAAATACTTATAACTAATATAAATAAATAATTAATAATTATTATATAATATTTTAATATAATTAATAAATAAAATACTATATTACATTTAATATATTTATTATATTTATATTATTAATTATATTTAATTAATTTTATTTATAATATATATTATTATTAATTATTTAATTTTATATTAATATTTAATTAGAAAATTATAACAATTCTTCTCTATTGATAGATCGTTATTAATCGTTAACTGGTATCGTTTGTAACTATGAATAATACATTTAACATTATTAATATCCTTATACATCCTTAATATTTTATTTATTTATTATATTATATTATAATTATTTATGAAATATAAATTTTTAATAATAATTTTTCAATAATATTTTTTATATATAATTTATTGTCTTATTATATATTTAATGATTTCATCTTAATTATTATTAATTATGTAATTTATTATATAATTAATTAATTTACATATATATATATATATACATTATTCCATAATATATTTTTTATATTAATTATTATAATTTATTATATTATTATTAATCAAAAAAAGATATTTTATCATATTTATTTTACGTCTAATAACAATAAATTTTCTAAAATTTTATTTTTTCAATCTATCAATAAATTCAATCTTAAAAAAAATATATAGGGATAACTAAACAGTTAGATAAGTGTTTATGGTAGGGTGAGAGGTAGGAAAGAATAACAAATTTCCAGTTTTATTTATTTCTCTAGGGAATGCTTAAATTGGTTCACTTTACTAAAACTATTAAATTAATGTAAGTAAATAAAGCTTAAAGAATGTCTGATCAATCTTTTTTTATAATTACGAAGTAAAAAAGTAAAAATCTAAATATTTAATGAGTTTAAATTTTAAAATATATTTCTATAAATATATATTTTATGTTATATAATATTATAATATTTTAATTATTTTAAATCAGTTTTTATCTATTAACTTATAATCATTTTTTATTATTAATTTATATTTAAGTAATTATATTATTTATATATTATTATTAATTAAAAAATTATTCTTATTATATATATTATTTAATTATATTATTCTATTTATGAATTATTATTAATATTATTATTATTATATTATATTTGAGTCTTGATTTATTTGAGGTTATTGGGAGTATAGTTTATAATTATGATTAATTAATTTATTATATATTTATATATTATTATAATTATTATTATTATTGATTATATTAATTATTATTATATTATTATTAATTACTTCTACTATTTACTATTATTATTAATATTATTTAATTATTATTATTATTATTATTTAATTTATAATGATATTAATTAATATATATTATTCATTATTATATTTTAAATGAATTATATTATTTATAATAATTTATTATTATAATTATATTATTATATATTATATATAAATATTATTATTATTTAAATTTATATATAATTATTTAAATATTAAATCATATATATTAATTAATATATTTAATTATTTAATTATTATATTATTTATATTATTATATATTATTACTATTTATAGATATATTACTATTATTTAATTAATTAATGTTTATAGAAATTAATATTATTGTTTAATGTATTATTGTTAATTTATATAATTATGTATTAAATTAATAATTATAAATTTAATTATTATTATATATAATTTAATATTATATTTTTTATATTAATATTATATTCTTCTATATATTAATATATATATATATATTATAATAGTAATATAATATATATATAATTATTAGATAATAATTTATAATTATATATTAATTATTTAATGGTATATATATATTATATTTAATTATATATATATTAATATTAATATTATTATAATTACTATATAAATATTAATTATATATTATAATATATATATAATACTATAAATTTATAATAAATAAATAAATAAATGCAATATTATCAATGATATTAAAATAAATAATATAATATGTTTATGGACCAGTTGTTTGATCGTAATGAAAGAAATAATATTTATTATGTAATTGGATTACAAATCTCTTTTACGATATTACAAATAAATATTTTTATATTATTTTAATTATAATTATTATATTATATATTATATATATTTATATTATATATTATTTATTATTTATCTCCATTATGATTTATATAAATTGAATATGGGATGTGTTGGAGGAGTTGGAAGAGTCTTAGCTGCCTTCTGATTTTTCTGTTGTGGAGTGTGTTGGCTTATAAAAAATGATATGAGTAGTGTCACGCAATAGAGAAGATATTGATCCTACTAGGTAAATTGCCGTTTTGTTATTATAAAATTATATTTTTTATCTCACACCTACTCACTTAATCGCTAATTCTTATTTAATGCTCTGCTTGAGTTATCGCTATTTAAACTTTTTTCCATAAAAGACTGATTTTTCTAGTACTTTATTATTTATTTAATAAATTACTATTTAATTATTTATTTTTTTAATTTTATTAATCATTTCTTATATTTGATTAATATATTTTATTTCTCTGTAGCTATTTAATTACTCATATAGGATGGTGCGTCATAAGTTGCTGTAAAACAGTTTCAAGGTACTGTGTCCAAACTTTATTATTATTATTTATTTTTTATTTTATATATATTATTTATTTTTTGAAATGCTTCTATAATTAGACATATTGATGTTCCAAGAATTTAATGTCTTAGTCATTCACATATTTTTATTATCTTTATATTCACCATAAGTATTAAAAATAATATTATTAAACTATACACTATATTCACTGAATCAAGTGTCATTTGGGTTGGATTAGGTTTATTCTATGGATGTTATTATAATATTGTTTGATTTAGTTATGATATATATAATATATATTATTAATATATATATATAAATTATATATATAATATATTATATTATTATATATATATATTAATATATAATTATTATATATCAATATTATTAATTATATAATATATATATTATATATATATTTTCCATGTGAATTACATTATTTTTCTTAAGTATTTAGATTACCTAGCTACAGACGTTTCAGCTATATTATCTATATATATAATATATATATATATTTTATATTATATGAATAATTATAATATATTATTTTATAATATTATAATCGTTATTAATATTATATATTAAATATATTATTCAAATTATTCATATAAATATTATTAATTAAATTTTATTAATATTATTTAATATAATAATTATAATATTATAAATAATAAATATGTAATTATATATAATTATAATATATATATTATTTATATATTATTATAATATTTAATTCAATTATAATAATTTTACTGTACTGAAATCTTTTTAAATTGTGGCTAATCAATTATAAATATTTATATTAAATTCATAATATATCATTATACTAAGTATTTGAACTGAATGTCAAAGCTAATGTATATTTTGTATTTTCTGAATAAATATGAATGGAGTTAAAATAGAGGAGAGAAGAAACACTGAAAGAACAACAGAGAAGAAACTGAAGGCCGCAAGAACTTCTAACCATAAAGCTAAATATTAACTTTCAAAAATACAGATGTTAAGGCTTATTGGAATGATGACTTTATGTACAAGATTATTGTAACAAGGAGGTTTTAAGTCTAATCGTATAATGAGATTCTGATTTTATATCTAAAACTACTATCATTATATTGATAAGAAGCAATGATTGTTATATTTAAATCTTGCATAACATTTATTGATATTATTGAAAATACAAAATAAATCCATTCCTTTATATCTTTTTTCAATAATAAATATAATATTTCTTATCATTATCACTTGTTCAGTAAATTTATAGCCATTGAATGGCACTTATGAATGTATAAATTTATTAAAGTTTTTTTGATTTAAATAAGTTAAATTATTTAATTATTTTTCAATTTATCACACTAATTTAAAACTTTAGCAGACTTTAGTTATATTATTAATTTTATTGAGATCAATATTAGTCGTTGAAACTTACACAAATCCATTTGAATATCACTAACTGAACTCTCTTCTTACTCGTCATTGCAATTTCCCTCTTCCTCTTTCTCTTTGGCTACACACTAAGGCAATGCGATTACCTGCCCTTCTCTTCTTCTCTTCTTCATTCGTCCTCGTTCCTTAAACGCTTAAGTTTCTTGGAAGATAACTAAGAAATAAAATATGACTATATTTCTTCATTTCTTGCAATAACACCACCCTATAGTCATACGGGACAGTGGACACACTCAATATTTTATCATTTCATATTATATATATATATATATTTATCTCTATCTCTCTATATCTTCTATCATCTATCTATTTGTTGTAATCTTCCAAACAACAACAACATCAATCCACCCACAACAACCCTCGCAACACACACATCACACACAAACACACGCACAACCGAAAAACATATTTATATTATATATAAATAATATTTAAATTATATATATTAGTTATATTATTATTATTTACTATTATATTATTATTTATATATATTAATATATTATTAATATATATATATATATATTATATATATATTTAATTATTATAGTATAATATTAGGTATATATATATAATCATATAGTAATATATAATAAATATATATATTATATTATAATATATTATATAATATATGATATATATATAATTTATCTTATTTTATATATATATAATATAATTATATATATATATATATATATATATATATTATATATTAATTTATTATATTATATATTAATTATATATATATAATATATATATATATAGGATATATAATATATATATATATAATAAATATATAATATATATATTGATAATCAAAATTAGAATATTAGTATTAATGATACCAGCATTCAGGCTATATAAATAAACTCTTATATTCTCTGCGATTTTAAAAAGACATTTATACAGAAAAATTTGAATGGATCACACATGGATCAGAGACGGGTAAAAGGTATGACTTTTACAGGTTGGTGTGAGATGAAACAAGAAATAGATAAATAAATAATAAATAAATAAATAAACATAAATAAAAACACTCACGTGAAATACTAAAGGATTGAAAAAACTTAGTGATAAGTTTATTTAAGTATTATCGAGAATAATAATAATTACAAACACATTACATAACTATAACTGATCGATATTTGACTACTACTTAACTATATAATAAATAATAATGAATAAATAATATAAAATATGTATATTTTTTATATTATTATTATTATTATATATTATTATTAATTATATTATTATATTTATATTATTTATATTATTATATTATTAATTATTATTATTAATTATTATTTATTTTTATTATTTTATCACTGTATTTTTTTTTTGTTAAAATTTAAATTATTTAAAAAAGATGAATTAGAATAAATTAGTGCAAAATAATTGTAAACTCTAATCGAACTTTTTTAAAAATTTGTGTTTGTGAGTAATTTGAAGTAATTTTTTTTGTTACTGGTTTTGTTCAACTGACTAAATGTTTGTAAGACGGCCTTTTTCAATTACTCAATTCAGATTTTCGTTTTAAGTTTGGTCCTGGAATAATTTTTTGACCATTCCCATCTAGTGCATTGGTATTCAGATCTGATATATAATGGAAGCGTGTGTGAGTATTTTAGTAATTCTTAATAAATATTATGCTAGACCCAAGTTTGCAACATTGTGTGTATTATTTATGTAGGATGTTAAAATTGGCTTTGCCAAAGCATGTTATTGTACAAACGGCCTGCCCTGTGATTTATTTTAAATGGTTTGTTTTGGCAAGTGTTTTTATTAGGCTTACGTCTTTTCTAAAGAATCCTTATTTAATATAGTATGTTTTATGATATTTTTTTTGTGGGAAAGTATTCTTGTCCTATTCCTACTTTAGGAAGGGTATAGTCCTTTTAATTCTGGAATCTGTTTGTTGTAAAGTATTCTTTTCCTATTCTTATTAAAATAATACTTTTTGTTAAGTATGTTATTTAAATATTAACATTTTTAAAAAAAAATTTAGATGTGATTTTTTTTTTAAAATAAAAGGAAAGTTACTTATTCAAATAAAATCTCATTTAATAAGATTTATAAGTAGATTAATAGTAATATAAATATTTATACATTTTTTAACTATTTTTTGTTTTTTTTTCTTTCTTTCCAATTTTTCATTCTTCTTTTTTTTATAGACATATATTTATTTGTTGTTTTTTTAAATTTCAATTATATATTTAAATATTACAACATTTACCAACATTTTGTTTTTTTATTAACTTTTGTCGATGGCAGGTGTTTATCTGCTTGGTTATTTCCCTCTTGCTCTCCCCCCTAGCAGGCCTATGGTTTTATCTACAGATCAAAATGTTTTTTTTTTTAACTTTGTAAACATCCATTCTTATCGATTTTGTAATGATCATTATGCCCAATTTTTTTGCTCTTTGTACCTATCCTTACCTTGTTTCCCTAGGAAGGGAAGTCCAGGTTGTCGATAAAAGTCCAAACAATTGTGAAAATTTATCATTTACTAATGCAAATTTATATTTACAACTTTGCGCATTAAAATTCTTTTCTCCGTAACAATGGAACAGGCCAACAATTTTTTTGTTAAAATAAGCTTGAACCGTTATAAAAAAGATAAACTCTAAACTTTTACTGCTTTTTTTTTATTAAAAGTACTTTTTTTTATCAGGTTTTATAGTTCAATTATAATTTAATTCTATCCTCATGTAACTATTTATAAGCTATTTATGAACATAAAATTTGAAAAATATTATATTCTGTCACAAAATGTTGTATTTCTGGTGGTGGCGCCCCAAATTATATTATATAAATTAAAATTGAAAGGTAAATACAGTGTGTGTAATGTTTATTTTTAAGGTTCAACATGTACGAGAACGTTTTATAAATCGCTTAAAATATATTGAGAATATAAATATTTTTTTGTGTTCAAATTACTGTAATTTTGTACTTCAGCATGTGATAATAATGATGATAAACAAAATAAAAAACTTTTCCACTTTTTATTTGTAGAAATTGTTCAAAATTCATTCCCCTCAAAAAAACAGAAGAGATAACATGGAAAGGCTTTTGAAGAACGTTATTTATTAATCGAATTCTTGTAAAAGTTTGGTGTACCAAAAAGATTGTCTCATTATCCTGGTAAAAAAAGAAAATTACCCAAAATGTGATTGAAGAGTTCATTCTAGTTAAAAATACAAAAATATACAAAAAAAGATTTATTAATAACAGAATTTTTTTGATAAATATGAATATCCTATCCCATTAGAGTAACTCTCTCGTAAAAGAAAATTAGATATGAAAACAGATGTGGCTTTCATTCAGGCTATTTATTCGGCATGTGAATGTGTAAAAAAAGAAAAAACCTCCCAAGAGATATGTCCTTATCAAGTTTTCTTGTTTTGTAAAATTGTTACCGCATCTACCATACTTCTTTTGCACAAATTTCAGTTTTTGTGACATTCAAGCAGAAGAAGCAGGATTCGACTGGGATTCTTTCCCAAAAGAAGATATTTACGAACCAATTGAAGTCGAACTCTTTAATATTTCTTCTGAAGAACTATCATCATTAGTTAATACGATAACAATCGATATCGCTGCTTCAGTTGAGGCTATTGAACCTGCTCCATTCATTGAAGAAAAAATTCTTAATACTTTAAAAAATAGCAAAAAGGAAAATTTGAAGTTTACTGAAAACGTTAAAGAATCTCTTCAAGATATGGAAGCTCTCCACATGGTACCAAATATGAAAGATATTAAAAGAATAGTTGAAGGTCAGAAAAGTTTAGTACACGGTTATTTAATCAAAGACAAAGAAAATAAAAAATTCAAATTTATTGAAGCGAAAAATTATGTTGATGGAGATGAAACTGCTATTTCTGGAGCAATTCTTTTAATTGATAACGAGGAAAAGTTCATTTCTGGTCAAATAATTCAAGTAGGAGATGAAGAAACATTCATTGCTGGTCAGACATTTGAAAGTCCTTCAGGAAAGCAATTTGTACCTGGTCAAACTATAACCGATAGCAATGGAGAAGTTACCTTCATTCCTGGATGTTATATGTCTGCAGAAGATGAGGAAAACAGATTTATTGCCGGCAGGATTATAAATAAAAATAATGAACTTAAATTCGTGTCTGGACAGATGCTTGATCGTGGTGATAAAAAACCAATTTTCGTTCCCGGTCAAACAATTGTAACAGATGACTCGCTTAAATTTGTTCCTGGAGAATTTATTATGGATGACGATGAGTATAAAATTTTCGTTCCTGGTATAGTAATGCCATGTCATGGTAAAGAAGAGTTTATTCCTGGTCAAGTATTTCAGACTGAGGATGGAATTTTATTCACTCCTGGACAAGTTATGGACACAGACGAAGGACCTACTTTTGTTCCTGGAAAGATTTTCAAAACATCTGATGGCGGAAAGAAGTTTATAAAGGGAGAAATGTTAATCACAAATGATGGGAAAATGACCTTTAAAACTGGACAACCTGAAATTAAAATTCCAACAATTATAGAAGTTCTTGTGGAATCAAAAGACGAAAATGTAATTCCAAATGATGATCTCCAGTTAGTGGCAGTAGTAGGTAAAGATATATCAGGATTTGTGGTTAAGCCAACAAACATTTCAAACATCCAAGCTGGAGACAGACTTTACGGAGATATTGTTGAAAGTCAAGATTCTGTTTTGTTTTATTTAAGTGGGAAACTTCCTCAAAATTTACCATCAGATTCAAAGGTCATTTCCGGTAAATTGACTGTTGATGAGACTACTCAACGTTTCATTCCTGGTAAGATGATCAGTTCTGGTGATCAAGAGCATTTTATTCCTGGACAACTGGTAAAAACTTTACATGGTCAAGAGTTTATACCAGGACAATTTGTTGAAACTGCTGATGGTCCTAAATTTGTTCCTGGGCATTCTGTAGTGACTTCAGAAGGTGAGAAATTTATACCAGGCCAAGTTATAGTAGAGGAAGATGGTCCAAGATTTGTTCCTGGCCAAATAATACAAACAAAGAACGGAGCAACATTTATTCCCGGTCAGATGATGAACACTGAAAAAGGCAAGAAATTTGTACCTGGTCAGGTGATTGAGACAAAGGATGGACCGAGGTTTGTCCCAGGCCAAGTAATTGAAACGAGTGAAGGCCCTAAATTTGTTTCTGGCACCATAGTTGAAACGGAGGATGGGCTGAAATACCTACCAACTCCCTCGAGCGTAGGAATTAATATTGAAGAATCTGAAGAAGATAGTGAAATATCCTTCCAAGGGTTTGATGTTAGTCCCGAAGAAATTCGACTTCTATCTCACACAATCAAAACCAAACCTACATCTCACGCTCCAATAACAAAAGAGGAAGGACTGATTGATTCTGGAATGTTGAAAAGATTGGCTGCTGATACTATGGATATTCATGGAAGAACTCCAGAACCAAATATAAAGAAAAAGAAAAAGAAAGGAAAAATTACAATTGATGCTTTGGATGATGATGAAGAAAAATCGGAAGTTGTGAAAGAAGATTCCGGAACAACTAAAGTCGATGTTCTCAAACAACTTATGAAAGTAGGTTTGACTGTTTCTTCTTTCAGAAAAGAAAAGGAATTAGAAAAATTAGGAGATCTGCTTAGTAATTTAGAAAATTATAATGAAAATGAAGCTGAAATTGAGGCCATGAAGTTTATTAACTCCCAGACACCTCAAGAAGATCTGTGTGAGCTTTATATTGGAAATGATGAGCAATTAATTGAAGATATTCTTCATGAAATAGGTGATATTGATGACATCAAAAGAAATGATGAAGTTACGAAAATTGTCAATGATGCAATTAAAAAATGTGTTACTAAAAAATGCGATGAACAAATATCGGAACTTATTAAAAAGATTAGTAAGGACCCAGATAGTCTTTTCACCGATTCTGCTGCTCAGATATTGTTGACAGAAGCTGTTGGAGTGGTTTGCGTAACAGGCGATGTAGAAGTTGCATCGTTATTAGAAAAGTTCATTTCTCAACCAACGAATCCAAATTGTTTAAAAGAAGACAAGGATGTTTTAGCTGTTTTAAGGCAACTGCTGTTTTTTAAGCGAATTGCAGAGTTTTAAACTTGTCAGACAACTTGATTAAAGAAGTACCTTCTGATATTTTGAATTGTTCAAAACTGAAAGAGCTGAACTTAAAAGGAAACCCTTTATCAGATCGAAGATTTAGGAAACTCGTAGAATCAGACAGAGGATTAGTAAAGCAGATCTTAGATTATTTAAAGCAACATTCAAATTCAAAGAAGAGTGATTCTGAAAAAAATAAAAAGAACGTTGATAAGCCTGAGATTGACGACCTTTGCGATCGCTTAAGTGTTTTGTCTTCGAAAGAAAATCTGATAATTAAAGTTTCTGAAGATGTTAAAGATGCAAGAGGCTATTTAGTGTGTTGTATAATTCGCAACCTAGATTTAAGCTTAGTAAAGTTGATAACGTTGTTCATGTGGAAAGATACATGGCAAGTGGTGTATGTGTTGGAAACTCGAATCTGACTGGAGGAGACCCAAGAAAAAGTCTGGATTGAGTCAGTAAGGGAACCCCAGAGTGAGAAGAAAGGTGATAATAGGAGTGTATGGCGGGGTTGTGAGGGGGTATGGTTGTGCCCTACCTGGGCCAAGGGATGAACCCCACAACTGCGACTGAGTGCCATGAGTGGATGCCCTAGTTCCGTGATCTTTGAGTAGGCAAGATTAACCCTGTTAGATAATCAATCATTTTAGGCCTCTAGAATGATGAGGGGCGAATTTCCTGGATATGATGCCTGAATCTCGGTAAACGGTGCCAAAAAAGAATATTAGCTACAATTGCTACGCACGATTTAACCAAAATAAATAAGTAAGGGGTGACTGGGCTTTCTTATTTCGTAATACGTGTTACACTCATAATATTCTTTCTATACTATACTATATTCTTGGTTTGCCGGGTTATTTATTATTAATATATATATATTTATAATATATATATTTATATACTTATTCATACCTGAATATATACGTCTGAAGATAATCTACCTAACGTATAAATGGAATTATACAACAAATGATATTCTAATATAAATTTCGTGATATAATATATATTTCTGATTTTTAACCTAATATTACTCATTTTAAAAATAACATGAATATATTTTCTATTTTAGATATTATATATATATATTATATTATATTATAATATAAGTAATATATAATATTATATTAATATATATATAATATATATATTTTAATTAATATATTAATTAATATTATATATATATATATATATATAATATATATATATTATATATATAATATAATATATTAAATTAATATACTTATATATATATACACCAAAGGAGAAGTTTGTTTGCTGTTGTATACATATTTAATATTTCTTAAAAATAATAATAAATATGTTATAATGTAATAATAATTCCCCATATATATATATTGAGGACTTCCACACAGGTTTGAAAGATGTATCGTGAATTATATATAATGAAAAGGATTATATAATATATTAATTATAGTATATATATATAATAAGTAGGTATTATGTAATTACACACTATATTCCAGGATTAAATAACTCCTGCTAGTACTTATTATTGTGTAAGAACAAACCTTTTGGAAAAAAAAGATTTTGTTATTATACTATGTATATAAGTTACATAATATTATATATATATACTATAATATATATAATATATACTAGTATATATATCTATATATATAATTATAATATATTATACTATATTATATTGTGCTAGAGAGATAAGAGATAAAATTATTGAATTTTGAATTTTATCTATCATAATATTTTAGTAAAATTTACAAGATATTGTATATATTTATATATATATTATATGAGTTATATGTTAATTATTAAATCTAATTCATTAATGAAGTATTAAAATATTCATTGTTATAGTATGTAAGATATAATAGAATTTTTAAGTTTAATAGTATGTTACTCGGTAGTAATATATATTATTATATATTATATATAAAGGTATATATTAATATGAAATTCCAAAATAAAAGATAAATAAATATAATATTTTATATGAAAGTAATAACAATTTTAATGAAATACATTTAGGATCTGTTTCGAAATACGAGCTACATTATATTTATTTATAATTAATATATAATATATATATATTATATATAATATTATATATATATATATATATATATTATATATGCATAATATATATATATATATTATATAATATAATATTATATATTATTATAAATAATATCTAGATATTAGTTTGTAATGAGTCCTCAAAATAATATATAAATTATTATATATATATTTATTTTGATATTAAAATTTCTTTTGATTTTATTTAAGTAACATAAATACTATATAATTTAGATGAGTGATTACATTTGGTAGAAAGATATAAGATAATTTAGTCGTTTATTAACTAATTTGACTAACGCTAGTATATATACTAATACATATATATAATTTAACGAAAATAAGGATTAAATTAGGCCCTTACATTGTATTGCCTTGCATAGAACCAGAAAAATATACTTATTCTAACACATCTAATAAGTAGCGGAAATATAAGTCTTATACTGCAAAGAAATTTTTATATATAATAATAGATATATATATATATAATGGTCTATGTACAGCATACATATTCAGAAAGCGGAGTTTTATATATTATATTATATATATATATATACTATATATATATAATATATGAGTTATATTGTATACTCTCATTTTAGAGAGAAGACAATAATAAAATAGATAAAATACAATCTTCCATGAACTATACGAGTGAGGTCATTATGTATTCTTCTTATTTTTTTTTACATTATTTTATCACATCTGTTATTAGTTCACTAGGGCAAATGCATACCTTATAATTCAATTAATATTATTATATTATAATAGTATCTAACTGTGAAATATGTATGTGATATATTTATATATATAATATATTATTATTATTATATATATATGTTTGATTAGCCAGTTTTAATTTATTTATTTAAATAGTAAATTATATAGTATATTATTTTATTATATTGTAATATATTTATAATCTTAATATTATATAATCACCAATCATCAGTTTATTTCAAGAACTTATAGAGGTGTATTTATAGTAGTGTAACTATATCTCAGGATATTTGACTCTTGGATAATGAGTCGACTGGCAAACATGGTAACAAAAGTGCGTCATGGTTTCGAATCTTATGAAATAAATATAGCTGTCAAAGAAGCCATTTAAGTTCATATATTGGTATCCGATTGTCAATAGGATAGGGTATATATATAGTACTTATTTATAAGTTAATTTCCTTTATATATCCATTGTTCGCTTCGATAGGAGGTATGTTTAAGTAATTCTTTTGTATAGATACGAAGGCGTTATATATATATTAATATATATATATCAGTTAAATAACTAATATGTAGCTATATATAATTATAGGAAATACAAAGTTAAGGTAATTATATAAATCAACAAATCACAAATGTCAGTTCGATATAATTACCTTTTAATAAATCAATTTTATAGTAATTCTTTTATACGTATATATAATTTAATAATATGTACAATTGTATAATTATTAATATATATTAATTTATATCGAAGAAGATTTATAGAATATAAATTACTAATCAGATTGTGCGTATTAATTTGTGAGTTAGTAAGATTACTTCTTAAGGAATGAGATATTATAGGAATATTATGTAAAGAATATAATTTGGAACCAATTGGAAGAGTTCAATTTCTTAAGCTAATGTATTTCATATAGACGATAATATATATATATAATATGCATATAGATTTTGATAATAACAAATGAGGTAGTGGAGATAATAAATAAAATAATAATATTATTATATATATATCAGATTATTTTGTGTAAATAAAAGATTATATATATATATATATATTTAATTTATTTATTATATATATTGTTAACTTTATATATACTTATAAGTTAAAGGTAACTAACTAGTTCGTGAGTATCTATAATTACGTTTTTTAAATTGAAAAGATGAGGAATCTTTCGAGTATGTTTATATCCTTCAATAAGGTATACATGGTAGGATACTTTTAGCTTATTATAATTATTAATATATATATATATATATATTTTTTGTATATTGGAGCAAATAATAATATACCAATAAGTATTTAGTATATTAGATAATCTTTGTATTGCCTGGTATTGAACTCATGGGAAACGCGGATAGTAAAAATTATTTATTTTTTAATTCACAGGGACCTTAAAAGGGAAGTTTAAAAACTAAGTATAAGTTTAATCTTACCACGGAGGCACTTTAATCTTTTTATATTAAAACACTACTTTATATAATCTAAGTGTAGGCTTCAGGTAAGCTTTCGTGTACGTACGCTGTAACGTACGTAACTCCGTACACGAAAGCTTCGAAAAAGGGCTACCCTTATTCGAATTCTTTATAATTATTAAGTGTATTTAATATTTAAAAGTATAATTTTAAAGTAAAAATGTTGATATAAGATTTAAAATTTTGGAAGCTTGGTAACTCAGTTTTAGTCCATATACTAGTGTACTAATTAAAAATATAAAAATAATATTTTAACTGATCGCTATCGCATGATTTTACAGAATTGAATTAATTATTTGTATTATAAACCAGTGAACAAGGGTAAAAAAAGAAAAAAAATCTTCATATATTATATATATAATATATATTATATATATATTAATATATATATATATAAATATAGATATAGTTTTAATATATATCTATATATATATAATATATTAATATAATTAATATTATATTTAATTATTTATATTATAGTATATATATATTATAATATATATATATAAATATGTATATATATATATATATATATATATATATATATAATATATAGTGTTGGTGGTATTATTTTAGAACTCTGTGTTTATATATAGTATATATATAGATACCTATATAAGTATATATATAATATATTAATCATATATTAATAATTTATGATATATATATAATATAATATATATAATGTTATAAATATGTGGGTAAATCATATTAATCATTCAGTTTTTAAATTTTTTAGTTGTTTCATTTTCAAGTTTTTAATTTAAATACCCTAAAATGACTTTGCTTTTGTTTCTTATTAAATTGTCTGTTTTTGTTTACTTGTAATATATGGAATATTAATTAATATTAGTATAATAGGATAATTTCTAAGATGGGTAAATGGAAAAACATACGTTACGTAATCTTTCAACGGGCTTGGAATTTTAAGATATAAGTTAATATTAGTATGTGCTATACTTATTTTTTGGTATTAAAACTTTTTATAAATTTTTACATATAATATATATTACTACTTTAAGATACTAATGGGAGCTATAACAATATTTACTGTTTTTACAGTACTATGGATTTATTGCCATTTACTTTTATGTGCTATTATTACAGTAGTTATTTAATGTGAGTAAGTGTGATATATATATTCTAGTATTTATTTTTCTTCTTATTTATTTTGGCGTTAAAGTAAAATTATGCTATTAGTAGTTAGATATAGTATGAGTATTAAGTGTACTTGTTGGTAATGTTATTTTAGTCATTTTTTCTAGGTTTATATATAATAATATTTAACTATAATATTTAATTATACATATCTTTTATACTCTATATATATATATAGTAACAGATGGCACGGATTTTTTTATAGAATTTTCTTTCTATTTTTTGTGTAACATAAGTATTAATAATTTTTTTTAGTTTTTAAGGTTTTTAACAATGTTGAGAACTTCTATGATTTTCTGAGGTGTAATGTAATTTATGTATATAGATTAATTAATATTTTTTGTTGTTAGGAGATTTAGTTTTTAATATGTATTTGAAATTTTAATTATTTTCTTAACAAACGAAAAGCTTACCTCCTTTTTGTTTTTTAGTCCGCTATTTATGTCTTATATATTATGTGTGTGCTGGTGTGAAGAGGAATGAGCGCTATGTTGTGTGAGAGAGAGAGAGGGAGAGAGAGTATAAGGTACTTTAGATATAAAACCATTATAAAAATCGAGTGCACTCATTTTTTTGAAGGCCAAAACTTTTTTTTCCCCGAGATGAGCAATTTTTTTGAGCTTACCCTGTGTCGATTTTAATGCTCTTAAATTCTACAAAACCTGGTTTAAAACCACTTCGGTATTCTTAAAACTCTATTTGACTTAATATACATAATTTGTCCTGCAGTTTCATGAGATCCTTTATGAAATTCAATTTCTTTTTCTATTTTGATTCTCTTTCTGCGCTTTCCACATTCATTCTTTTTTCAGAGTTTCTTCTATATGAGTATTCAATAGCTTGGTAGGAGGACCGTATCGTTCTATAGGTAGAAATCGTGATCTTCTGTATAACTGTCATTGAGACTTGCAGATACGAAATCAATTAACTGAACATTTTTGCCATGCCAAGAAGTGAACAAAGGATAATAGTCATCCAAAGCGAAAAACATTAAACTGATTATTTTAGGAGACATTGTATCCCACAGAACTTCACTAAACTCTGGCGTAACTTTTGGAGCTGAAAAATTTTCTTTACTGATTACTTAAAAATAAAGCTTTTAATCAATATTAATTTCTGACCTGACTTGAAAGAGTATCTCAAAAAGGCGACCGAGTAATTATAACTTTAGTTACTCCTTGGACTTTATGGCTAAAAGATTTGCTCCGCGGGCTTCAATTTACTTAGATAATAAAGAACCCCCCCGAACATAAAAGTTTTTTAAAATATAACAAAATATAATGGCGAAAAGTAACAACATTAATTATAAAGAAATAAAGCTTTGTGCTATTCTAATGTTTAAATAACTTTTTGAAAGGAATTTATAAAATAAAAAATAATAAAAATTTAAATTGAAGCCGGCTTAAATTAGTTTTCCCGACCAACAACTCGGCGCCACCCCAACATCCTTCATTATATTTACTGGTCCCGGAGATCCATAGTGAGCAGCTTAAAGAGAATACGATAGTATTTGAGGGGCCCGTTTGATCAGTTGTTACAAATTAAGCGTTAGACATAGGGAAATTATTGAAGATAGAATTCCCACATACGCGCAATCAAGCCAACTGGCGTTAACCTACCCCGGAAAAACTCTAAATATACCCAGGGATTTGGAATTAACATCATACACAATCCACATCATGTATATATACAGAAAAAACCTTAACAACGTGCACTTTCAACGCAACATAGCCCAGAAGCGCAATTATTGGTATTATCACCTTAGTTAAACAACACACTACAACCTGAAAGAACATTTAATGGCATAAAAGTAATGTTTTTTTACCAAAAAAGGGACAACAAAAATAAATTATTGTAATGACAATTGAATATTATCAAAGGGTTGAATAAGACACATTTGATCCGAAACCATTGCATCCAACGGACAGGTCCGCTTAGACGTTTCTTACGATCCATGATTGGGACCAATGGGCCCACGTTCGGTTTTCCACAAGTCGTTAGTTCCCTAGAGAAAATTGCTTTGCATCATGTAGAGACCGACCATTGCTTGAAGTCAATGGCGTCCTTTATTTTGGAAAATTTCTTTCTTACAGAAAAGGAGAGTCAACAGACAACCAGTTTTAGGAATCGGCGAAAAGGAATCCAACAGTTCCGTAGTGGAATCCCAAAAAAAGAATTTTTCTGCCTAATCCAAAACTTAAATGGATGGTTGAAAAAGAAATCCCCATAACCGTCATAAGGAAGATATATGTAGAGAACCGAAGTTTCAGCTTGAAAGTTTAGTCCTTTTATTATGAAAAAAATTCTATCCATACGATCATAAAAGGGTCACGCATGGGTTCACAGAACCCTTTAGATTTCCGGAACAGGGCAATTTCCAAGTAAGTTTCCGTAGTGAATCCAAAAATGAGTTTCTGCCCCTATCCAAACTACTTTAAATGCATGCACAGACCATCATACCCGTACAAGGAGTTAAATATGTCTTCCAGGAGCATCCTTCGAACTGTCGGAGAGGGTTGTGAAAAGAAGATGAAAGACCATAAATCCCCACCAAAATAAAATGGAAAATTTTAACTTGTGACAAAAATTTCTGTAATAGTCTTTGCCAGGAAGTATTCTGTAGTTTTTTCTTTTCTTTCTTTTTTTTTTTGTTTTTTCTTTTAGTATAGAGTGGGCATTGATTTTGAAGTCTCGGGTGTCTTCAACTCCCGGGTTCACCCATTTCCACTGGGGAGGCCTTGCTAGGATTGGTCCGCGAACTCTTAGAAAGCACTATATAAGAGGGTGGTAAATTAGAAATCCATATTTGCAAATACTGTGAAATCGATGTTTTTATTCACCATAAGTAGATTTCAATAAAAGTTAAAATTAATTAAAAGGAACCTCTCTGTTCTACGAAGTACTTCTCTCTCGTAGCGGGGGGCGACAATCCGGTCATAGTCAACAGCCTTTTCAGCACGCGTTCCACCCTTTTTTTTTTGCGAGCGTATTTGTTATCCGGGAGGGAAGTTCGGGTAGGTTCCCCAAGCACGTTCTTTGAATTATTGACTATACCCCTCATCCTTGCCAGCGGGGATTGCGTGGGCAAGAAGGATCTTCGAGTCGAGATTTTTATTCTTCTCTCGATTTTTAATACCACACCAACCCATTCAATTGTATTCTGACTCAATATCTGATGACTGAGAAGTATACTCAAAAAGGCGCGACGACGAGTTTAACTACTAATCATCCACTTCTTGACTTTATGGCTTAAAATTTGCGGGCCTCACGCCCGCCCTAACATCCTTAGCCGACCCTACGTACCGACCATAACAAAATTAAAATTATTAACAAGATTATAATATATTCGCTACATAAAAAAATAATAAATTAAGTATTTATATTATATAAAGTAAACTATAGATTAAATATATGTATATTAAATAAAATAAAATATATTTAATACATGACTAATATATTAAATGAACTACATACATACTATATTATATAATATATATTATTATAATCATATCATTATATAAAATAATATATCAATACTCATAATATATTTTTATATATACTATATATATATATTATCTAACTATATTTCACACTAACTATATAAATATATATATATAATATTAATTTATACTTATTAATAATATATATATTATAATATTACTATATATATAAATAAGCTGAGGAGAGGGATAAATCCCGGAGGACACGGGATGGCCGTGAATCCCTGTGGGATATTGAATTCCTGAAACCCTGGAAAAAGAAAATGAAAATTTTTACATGCATGACTGCAAGCTATAAGTGAAAAGTGAGAGAACAAACTGGAAAACTGAAATATATATATTAATTGCTATAGTGAAACTAATTCACTAATAATATATATAATTACTTATATATATTAATTATACAAATATATCTATAATGCCTCATTACTATTAGATTCATATTCATACCTATACCTATATCCATGCTATAATACTATCTCACGTCATGTACCTATCCCACTGAGTGCCTCAGTGCCATGGGCCTGTGTGTTGATGCTTTAAGGGAAATACCCTATGCACAAGGTCGCCCACCAGCTTCGCACAGCCAGGTCTGCCCTGCTACAGCAACTCAAACCACCCCTCCTACCACTTCTCATTTTACCTCTACAGCCCGCCACCCTCGACCTTCGGCTGTGCCTTACCGGTGCTACTGTTCGTTTTTCGACAACTCAGCCTGGACGGGCCATTCATAATCACGGAATCACCATCCATCATTTTAATATACTCAAGAACAAAATCATTTTCGACATTTATTTGATATGTCTGGAATTAGTTATAGGTTTGTGTTTCTGATAAGTATAAAATAGGTTTTCTTATGTTTTGAAGAATATTGAATAATGTATTACTTATCGTTATAAGCATACTGGGTATGATATATATACGCAGTATTCCCGAAAATGCATTTGCGATATAAACCGTTTTCTTTCATATATAACGCTAAAATAAATCTCAGATTTGTATACAATATTAAAATTCTAAGTTTTAAACAGTTAAATCGTAATTTGATAATTGATTAACTTTTATTTAGCATGAAAGCATGTAGTTTGTTCGGTTCAAAAATCTCTTATATTTCATGTTATTCAGCTTAGGAACTTGCATTGTTCTTGTTGTCTTAAACGTATCCAGCATGTCAAGAGATTGGAGAACTATTAAAAGATGTAAAATAGTTATCTCTTGACACGTAGAGGAAAAACTTAATCGTATATATTATACATAACTATATGTATAATTATATATAGTAATATTATAATATTAATATATAATATACTATATTATATATATATATTTATATATATATAATTTAATATTTTATATTACCATATAATTATATATTATAGCCCTAAACTATTATATTAATATCCTAATTACTATAGAATACAGCAGAGTATACACTATAATAATATCTAAATACAAACTAACATTACGAGACGAGAGAGAAGCCCATTCGGAATGATTCTTTTTTTCAAATTTATTCGGTACCGAAATGCCAATCAGAATGTTAATTCAGTGGAAATGAACAAAAAAGTTTCGTGAACTTCGTTAATTTCGTATTTTTTCCCTCGTTACAGCGTAACGGTAAATTTATGACGCTTGGTGCCCTAGTCAATATATATATTATATCGTCAATATGAAAAAGATCTATGTACGCCATAGCTTGGAATTTTACTCTTAATAACTAAAATTGAAGAAATATTTCCAAAAAATGATCTAGATTATATTATAATTGTCATTACTAAAGTAGTTGATTTTCTTTAAATTTATTTTATAAATCAGTTTCTTTTTCGCACTGTTTTAAATAAATCTGTAAATAATTACCTCTTAAACTTTAAACGATCTTGTGGTTAAATTATTATTAAAGAGGACTCAAAAACTATTCGCGGTAGGAGCGTACCAACTCTGCCGTACCGCATAATGATATACGCCCACTGAAGCCTTCTATACTACAGTGACCTGATAGGTTATATATATTATTATAGTATTCAAAAAATAATATATTATATATATATACCGTACTAGTATATAGGCCTCCTTTTACATAATAATATATATTATATATTATTACTAATATATAGATAGTATAGTATAGTATAATAGTATAGTGTAATAGTATAGTAACCTAATACCCATATCATAGGGGCCCTGAGGGTTCATAATATTAATATATATATGATAATAAATATATAATATATAAGACTATATAATTGATATTAGCAATACAAAAACATTAGAGATTATTATTCACTCGGGATTATGTTATTATTATTGACTCTCATTATATATTATTATCCTCATACTCTTATTACAACTCAATTGAATTATATTATTTTATTTTATTTATTATTATTTATTTATTATTATTATATTATTATTATTATTATATTATTATTATATTCAAGTTACTTAATGAATTATTACTATTATTGAGTTTTATTATTTTATATATTATCTGATTATCCCCCCCAGTTAACGTACCCCACCTTGTCGGAGTGGGGGGGCTCAGATACCTTTTCCGTATGGTATCTGCGAAGTGGTTTGACGTGTTGTGTCCTTCGTTTGATTTTTCCCCCTGTTGTGGTTTCCCCCCTTTTCCATTTTTTATTATTATCATAGTATGTATTGATTATTATTACTTATTCATTTCCGTTCCCCTTACCCTTCCCTTACCTCGGTTGTCTGGTCCCTTCTGCCTCGTTGTTCCTCGTACAGATATACTACCCCTTACGTTATCCTCCTCCGATCTCTCTCTTCTGGAGAGATCCTCTCCCCATTCTCTCTCACATAGACTTCCTTGGTGGCTACCGTGGCTGTTGTCGTCTGTGCTTGTTCATGTGCCCATCTTGCCCTCCTTCCTACGTGAGAGTGTTTGTGGTATCAGTGCTAGAAAACTCGTTGCGTTTTTGTTTACCTTTCTCCAGGGCCGGCCTATATGTCCAGAAAATAGGAGGGGGTCGCCGATACCATATGCCCTAAACTGGTGAGGAGGCATGTCTGCACTTGTGCGGCATAATCTTGGGCTTCACGTCTAATCCGTGTGGTGCGCGGCTTTTATTTTCAATCTTTGGGACTGGACGCGGAGTTCCGGGGGGCTTATCACACGAGGCACATCACATGGCACCACCCGTACGGGAAAGGTGGAGGTGTTAACAATATGGGGATTTGGTTATGAGCTACTGAGAAAACCTGGGGTGGGCTGGCGTGCTGTGTTACGCTGCGGGATTTATGTTTTCTAATTCATCATTAGTGATTGTTATGCAAATTATGGTTTATTGTGTGTGCGGGATGTGCTGAGATGTGTTATGCAGGAAGTATTTTACACTGATGGGAAGAAACAATCTAAAAAGTTTGACGCTTTCTCCAGAAAGGCGGCAATCACCACCTGTCGGGCCGCCAACCCGACCCCTCCCTGGCCAGTTCCCCATTCTGCGAAAGCAGGGGGCTTTGGGCCACTCTTGTTGATGAAATGGTTGATTGTACTCAACCGCACCCACCGCTATTCGGCCTCTTCTATTCCGGTCCACAGTTTCAGCGGTCTGCCCTCGTCCTAGACCAAAGTGCAGGGCTGTTCTGTGGCCTCTCAGAAAAATACCTTGTCTCTCCATCATTTACGTTTGCCCATTCCTAGGAGCCCTGCGTTCAGCGGGGATTCTCTTTTCGGCTACACTCCAGTAAACCTCACGCTGACGAATCTACAGGTTCTCCGGGACCCCCTCAGGGGGTTCCGTAAAGCGTGCTTTGTAATCCTACCCTGCTTTATTTTTACATTCCAGTTGTTTCATTTCTCGTCCATCGGGACTCTCTGGTGAGCCAGCTCATCCTTTGAGTGATGCTTATGAGCGTGCTCTTTCAAACTACTAGCCACAGGCTACGCCAATGAGAGATGAAGTTCGCCATTTTGGTTCGTGTACTGCGCATCTGCGTACCACAGAGCAACCGTACTTGTCTTCCCAATATCCCATCTGGGAAGTTTACATATCAATTTCTAAACCTGAATGATGTTGGGAAAAAAACGTAATCACGTCGAAGGATTACCTAATTATGCTCCGGAGTTCTGTATGTTAATAATTCCAGATTGTCTTCGAATTGGTCTTGATACCGTACTCCATTTACAGGCCTCACCACGTCCTATCACCTCGACGCGCCTTTATACGGTTCCTCCGACGGAAGGAGGACCCCTCAAAGTGTCAAAACCCTTCGTCTGTTTACTTGCCACTTACTCTGTGTCCTATTTCCTCCATCCAAGGTCAAACTTGGTTTTTACCATGCACCCTGTTAGAACTATGTGCCCTTCACGAGAAGATGTTTCAAGTGCAATAAATTTGGTCACCCCCAGAGAGTTAATTATTGTCAAGCGAAATAACCCCCAGACCGTCTGTCCGACTTGTGGGTGGCAGTTTTCTCTACCCCCCGAAACTGCGACAAGAGAGGTTCCTCCATGTTTGTCCCTAACTGACCAAAAGGCAGGCCACACACCGGCTCCTCTGATAACCACTGCCAACTTTTTCCCTTTGGAAAAGCCCGCCAAAGGCTCCAATGGTAGGCAGTGTAGCCATCCATTAAATATGAGTCGTAGAGGGCTACCCGCCGCAGCAGTTGAGGAGAAGCTGGCAAGCAATCATCTTTCCTCTTTACTTGTATTGCTGCCCGCAGCGATGGCTACTCCATACTGGCTTGGTTGCTCCTGTTGGGGCCGTGCTCATACGCTCCCCATGCGATGATGTTCCGAGCCTAATGTGTCGCTTTCACGTTCGACCGTTCGGCCTTCCGTGCCGCGTTTACGGAGATCAACCTGTTGTCGGTGGTTCTGTGACTAACATGTGGTCACATTATCCTCCCAACTCTTCCCGAGGGTTAATGTATGGTCCGCACCCGGATCCTCATCTACGTACTTCTCTTCGCCTGATCATCCATCGCGACCCTTCTCTTATCGCCGCTCTCTTTGTTAGAGTTGTTCCATGCATATATGCTCCCATATTGCCGGGATAATATTCGGTGGGATGTCGCGATAAGTTCCGCTTACTGGGGTCGTATGGCAGTCGTCGCATTTGCCTCGATTCGGAAGGACCAATATCTTGTACTCCGCGTCGATTGAATACGTTTCCTTGCCTCATTTTCACCAGGAAACACCATGAAGTCCTCGACCGAATTGCGCTGAGTGCGACGCAAGAGCCTAGCATCCCTTCCCGGTCTGTAGTATCAATACCGCACTCGCATTGCTTGGGATATCGGAGCCGCGGACTTCTTGAAGGCAAGGGGAGGATTCCGTTTGTACTGCGGGGAGGACTGTCTCTGGTGCCTGCCTAACTTGCTTCGCCGCGCTGACAAACCCGCGTGGCCGGATCTCGGGACCAGGGCGGTGCCGCTGGTGCGGCGTTCTGATAAATTTACTAACATTACTCTAACGCCTAAGCCCGCTTCCTGCGCTTTTCTGCACTAAATAAGCAAGTGGATTCTAGAAGCGTTTTCGAGAATGCCATCGATGTACTTTCTTCGCGACTACTCTTCTGTCTCGTGAGGGAGGAATAAAAATGTCACGTGCTGGCACACTGTTACTCCACCCGAGGGGAGGTCCGAGAAGGTATCGAATATGACACCTCGCCGCCTCGCAGCTAATTATACCTTCGGGAATAAAGTGGCACCGTTTCGATGGGTTGTGTTGAGGGTGAAGATTGGACTGCTGGCCGTCCGGATGCAGCGAGGGATGGAGGAGTCTTCCTTCTTCTGCCTCTTGTCCCGCTCCACCCCCCATGTACTTCTGGTACCTTCGACGAGCCTTTCTGACTCTCCTCGAGACCGTGGACCGCTTTACTCCGAGATTTTAGACCGCATGACTCGCTCATACACTTGTCATCCGATGTCGGTCTCATCTCTCTCACTCACCGCCTCAGACACCATTCTAACTTTGTCACCTCTTCCATCATTCCCCCCTAGCCATATTTGATTATAGTGAAGGGTACGCCTCACTGCGCACAAGCGCTCTCCCCTTCTCCCGGCTGTGCACTTAAAGAGTCTGCTGAAAGGGGTGTGACGTCTGAGAAGGGAGGGTCATGTTACGACAATGTGTTGATAAGATGTGACTGGCGCGGACCTACTTGGCGGAAGCCCCTCCTGATGTGGCCCAGAGAACCCCTCTCGTAAACAGTGTGAACTGGGGTCCCACATCATTATCCCTGTAACTGCAGTGAATACTTCCTCTTCCATCAAGGGGTTGAGGTTCCATATACCATGTTCAGGTTCGTGTCGATCGACGGCTCACGGAACCTTCTCGCCTATAAACCTCATAGATGAGACTTGTCCAACATCCTCCAACAACATTCGTAAGGCCACTATTGTCAACGGATTTCGTCATGACCATTGATTTTTTTTCCCGATTATATGGCTACGTTTACATCAATGATTGTACTCTCTCTCATTTAGCTAATTTACGAAAGAGCTGAAGAGCATGTAACTTGTGTCGATCATCAGTCCCTATGTAGCATCTTTGTCTAACAGGTTATATAAGTGGCCAAAACTCAGTAGACCGATGACCATTTTTGCAACCTGCAATGGATACAGGGAGCCCCTCATGTATTTCCTTGAATCTTCGTAGGATCACCAGCGACAAGGAGGTGGGGCAGCTGTTATCCTGCTTCACCCGAGTCTGTTCCCATATTTACTCCCATTCCACTTCTCTACTCCGCTTGTTTTTTTTTGGGGGGGGCATTCTTTGTGGGCGTGGTACCTAAAAGCAAACGGGTGGCCTCCGGTAATCCATCAAACTATCTAGACGCGCCTGCTTTACGCCTGTGCTCGGTGATGACCTGGCGCCCTTGCTGTAAAATATACCAGAAGGACCTCGTCTGATTTTTTTCCACGTTTGTTCTACCCACCCGCCCATGTCTGTCCTTCGGCTCCTCCGGGACTTCTAACCTCTCTGCCATCCTTTGTGGACAGCGGAGAACTGCTGTGTTACGTTCCCCCAATGCCGGTTGGCTCTTGTTTTGTTAGTAATTTTGCAGGATTTTTCATTTGGAATGTTTCAACACGGGGCCTTCCCTAACCTAATATTCGATCGTCTTTGATACTCAAAGCACTTCTTCCATGTTGATGTACGTTCTCGTTGTGTTCCCATCTCGTCTTTTAGATCTAATTTTGGATGGAAAGGTTCGTCATTTCCTCATTTTAGGTAGGTTGACAACTAACGCGTAATCGTTTAGTGATACCCAGGCCTTCGGCCCCATCCGTACACACGCTATCACACCTATAATTCTATGGCTGGACGTTATATGACAAGGCAAGAATCTGGATCTCTTTCCTTTTAACATTAAGCCACTTTACTTTTTCACCGATTCCTTCCTCCATGCATAACTAACGTGTTCCTGTCTGCCGGCGGATGTGCCTTCACTTATCTAATTCCAGAAGTTAATCCTTCTAGGCGGTGCAAACGGAAAGGCAATATACCCCGTTCATCATAGGGACCTGGATATCACAACACCCCTGGTGGAAACAGGTAGTAGTGCTTTCAGGTGCTAATCGCGGAATAAAGTAACGTTAGTATGAATATATAGCTGTATAACAGACTATCCCACATCCTTCCAACTTTGATTTCTGTTTAAGGCTTCGTGTCGTAGGCCTTCCGCTCCACGGATTCATGCAGTTAATTATTGGCCGTACGCTGGAAAACAGTATTTTCTGGCACATAACGCTTTCCACCGTTTAAATTCTCTCTACGCCTTGTAATCATCAGTCCATAAAATAAAGGTATGCGATAAAAATTTCACGAAAACACCCATGCTAGATCGGTGTATACTCATATTATCTCGTTTACGAAAGCTCCGCAATAAACTTCTAGATTTTGTTCATCTCGCTCCCGGGGTTGTTGGCGTGACGAGTGGTTAATCACTTCGCGTCCTTGCTTCCGCGGCTCCCGTTAATCCTGTGAACACTTTTCGTTCTGTTCCTTTAGCGGGTGGAGTTTTTCCTTGATATTTTTTCTTTTTATGTTCTCAGCCTGAATAACAGTCCTTCATACAACCAGCTATGCACCAGGGACGTAAAGTTCTCTAGACGCCCTTTCAAGCTTCTGCGGATAATTGAAGTTCCTGCGCCCTGCTGCTATTCCTTTTCAGCATGCTTCGACATGCTCATCTACATCTGCACTTGCCTTCCTATCCTCGGCTTATACAAATGGAATTACTCGGGTGCGATAATAAATGGGAGACTTCCTTGCCTGCTCATGGTCTATGATCATATAATATATTTGTCCCTATTCCCAACGGTGGACTAGAATTCCGAACTTTCTCCGATAGCCATACGACAAACCTATTTCATTTGACCTTGCAATGTAATACTATAGTAAGCCTCATGGCAGAGCATTGGTTGGCTGTCCTCTTAGTTCCTACGTCTGGTGAGCAACTCCATGCATTTTCCGTTTAAATCTACCAATTTGGTTTTTCGTCGCATCAACTGCGTCTCGACCATGTATAAATCTCTTCGGAATGGTGGATCACTGACAATTCGTGAGTCATTTAGCTGTCCATACAAAATAGACCCTGGCCGGTTCTTCTTTGACTCAGAAAAGGCTCATTTATGATATCACGTTGGATAGGTTGCGGTGTTTTGTGAAGCTCTCCATCCTCTTGGAGACTTAGGTGTGGCCAAATCTTCCCCTATATCCTTTCAGTTGTTATTATGTCGGTTTATCGTTTTCGTTTAGAAGGTTTATATACCGTTGTTAGTGGTTCCACTCGCAAGTCGAGCGTTTTTTGTCTGGACGAATTAAGGAGGTTGCACGCAATGGGCATATGGCTGAGTCAGCTTTATTCTAGCGGTTGCTTTTCGCTATTTGGTTGTTCAATCTGGATGTTGTTTCGATTCCTTATTAACCGACGTCGAGGATTGCTGCATTCTCCATCTATTGTTTTTGAAATGATCTTGCCCATGTTACATCTCTGGTGTTGCATAAAACTTCTCCTTGTTTGCGAAGTCAAACTTCAAGGTTGCTCATTCTGAATAGGGTTTCCTCCTTGAGTTCTGCGCGTGGTTTTACATTATTCACCACCTCATAAAACTACGCCGTGCTGTATTCCGGAAAAATCCTCGTCTGTAGGTGCAGTTGCCTATAAATATCCTTCCATATGTATACAGTCTCTATGGTGCTCCTCCATATCCCATGTGGAAGCGAGGTTGCAGGTTCCTGGTGTCTGTTGTGTCATATGAATAGCTGGTAAATGCATCAGATAGAGGTCATAATCAACTATGTGCGTCCTTCCAAGAAGCGGTACGCGGGTCGGCGTGCAATTGTCAGCTATTCTTACTCGTCGGATTTCTTCTCACAATTAAGGCAGGTAACCTTTTGCACTCCACGAACAGAGTATCCTAGGGTGTGGGAAAGGGGCGAAGAGATCTCCTCCACCACGGCATACAATTGCCGCAAGGAGACATCCGTCCTCTCTATATATATAACGCTAAGATTCATATTTTATATCAGTTATATGTTTAAAGTATACTATGAATTATATAGTAGTATGGGATAATATATATTATATATATGTTAATATACATAAGATGATGACTTATATACCTACTATATACTACCATCACTACATATATCCTTGCAATCATACCATTCCAACACACATAGAAATCAGATATATGAAATATAAATCACTTTATTTATCTCGTAAACTGATATTAGAATTCTACATCATTACCTAATTATATTAATAAGCCCTACTATCATCACTATACAGTAATATATGGTATACGCTAGATTATCCAACCCCCTAGAACAGAAAGTAGCTCATATAATATAGACTTATAAATATCCACCTATAGTATATTTTATTTATATACATACTAAACCTTTCTTTATTTACTAATAAATTTTTCTATATAACATTTTCTTTCCTACTTAACTTAGTTTTAAACATCCTGAAAATTAGTATGATTATAAAAGAAGCTTGATCTACCAAACAAATGGTGAGAATACTTGAAAGTGTCTTCATAGATTAAAGCGAACCTAGGAAAATAACGAATGATATTCATGAAATACTCTGGTAATATAAATCATTAATTAATATATACAATTGATAGTTATTATTAATGAAGCTATCAGCATATTCACACCCTATTAAGTCAAGTAATAATACAGGATGTCTTGACTGCATAAATTATAAATGGTAGATAAGAATGATGTGGCACCTGGATGGCAAAGTATATCAACATAAGGTACTAAACGGTGACCTCATCCGAAGCTCAAAAGACTACTGAATCCCCATCAATGAAAGCTTTTGTAAACAATAAAAAGGCATCTGACTAAGAAGAATTAATGCTCTGAATAGTCAGAAGCAATATATGGAAAACTTAAAATTCAAATATGAAATGCTACATCGTATCTCTATTTAATTACTAATAATAGCACTTATTCAGAAAATAAATCAATGTTTGGAAATTTTAACTGATATATGAATTAAACTTTCACAAACACATTAGTAGTTATATAGGCGATATCATAGAGAATGTATAGTAAAATAAATATAATATGTTAGATAAATATATAACTATATAACAAATGATATTTAAAAAATACATTTTATATATAAAAATATTCAGAAAATATAATTGTTTATAGTAATATTTATATTTTATATAGTTTATATATATATAGTTTATAAAGTATGGTTTATATAGCTTATATGGTGATATAGTTTATATATGAGATGCTGAGGAAATAGCAAGAATAATATATATAGAGGCTATATGATAGTGTGAATAATATGTGACCCCTATGTATATAGATCCATATAGAACAGAATAAGAGTAGTATAATTACGAAATATATAATATACTTATGAAAAAATAAATTATAAACTATAGAAAAAGGGTAGATAGACAAGTCTACGAAATAGTTAATGACTCATAGAAAGAAAATCATTGTTAATCATCTCTAGTCTTTCGAGTGTACCTCATATTACTTCGGTCGGACTCATAGACACATCTATTAAGTGAAGGAGCGTGTTCTCACGTCTATCAAACCCCTTCATATTAGGCCAATTATTTGCTTTAGGTGAGTAATTAATATGATATATTTATATATATATATTATATATATATGTTGTTATCTTTAACATCTTCTCGCTATTCCTTCTGAATATCCTTCCTCGATATTTGCGAGACGGTTGGAGAGTCGGTTATCACTTGTCTAATTTGATGTTTGTACCTTCTACCCGGTTTAGCGAGGTGGTGTGAAGAGGAATGTCTCCAATCTGTCACCAAATGGGTCTCCCTCACTGCTCTCTCTGACATCAGGTTTGTGGGGGATCTTTTTTCTCCTAGTATCTTTATGTGAATAGTCAGAGATGGTCATGGGCAGCATCCCTTGAGGGTGTAAAACCTAGAATCATGTATGAATGGGAGGTTTCCTCTTTTGCAAGCGTGTTATGTGCTGCAATCAATTTTAAGGGTCGCTGGGCCTACTTTTTAGATGGAGAGATTTCTATTGAAGAGCATATAATATGCAGGTTTTATTAACCCAAAATCCTTCTTTTCCTTCAATAATAGGTTCTAGGTGTAACCGATCTGGTCTTCCTCCCAATAGCTTTTCGAGCGTCGGTACTTCCATCATAAGTGAGCGAGTGCTTGTAAACTCACCGTCCGTATCCCTCTGCGTGGTAAGTTACACAGAGTGTGGACGGTGCGGGGTTGTTTAGCTACTAGCTTATGGTGATCTGTACTTGGCGTGGGGAAAACACACACAAAAACAAAAGACGGGATGGGGGGGGAAAGACGATAAGATAAGGGAAAAAAAAAAGGAAAAAAACAGGAAGATTAACAAAAAAGACTGAAAACGGCCTGATGAAAGACGCCTCTATAAAAGAAAACCGAAAAAAGACAGTACAACATTGGAAACTGTGACAATCCGAAACAAATACAAATAACAACCGTAGAGACAGTGAATTTATGAAACAGGGTATGATCTGGACAAAAAAGATAAACAACGAATATAAATGTGATGGTCGCCGAATAGAAAAAAGCTATTTTAGAAAAAGAAGAAAGCACAGGCTAGTTTTCCGCGCGGCATTTTCGAACGAAGCAGAGAATGGAATTAATGAGGAAGTCTCACATACTTCATCCGTGGATCGCTACTGCTTAAGGTAAAAGGATAAATTTTAGTGAATCTAATTTTATCTTCTATTATTGTGCAATTAATATTCTGTATTTGAAATTAATACATTTAAAATTAAATTAAAGACATAGCAGAATTAAAAGTTACGTCAGTGTCCAACAAGCACACCCTTTGTGATCCCGAAGCATGGGGCGCTGAAAACAGAGCACGCATCACACTCCCAGCTAAGAAACGCTAGAGGGCAGTAAGAGAAGATACACGCACCACACCACTGCCCCACTGCCAGCAGCACCCTATACCGCCGACCTAGAAAATTGTCTATTAGGTATCTGAGTTGTAAAGATTATGATATAAGAAGATTGACAACAGCACAAGCGGCATCCATGGCAGACATGCAAGAAGCACGAAGCCCAACCTGAATGACCACAGCAACAACCCCCAGCACCAAGGCTGAACACGAGCTACAGCACACTCCAGCAGACGGACCTGAATACACAATGGAGACACAGACATAATATCTCCGCTGACATGAATATGGACTGAATAATAAAAAAAAGAGTCAACTATATAAGTCAACTATCCCGTAAGCACTTATGATAACTAAAATGACGAGATTAACACCTATAGTATTCAAGTAAGGTTTACCTTATTTGTCATTATATTAATCTGGCATTCAATAGCACCTAGCTAACACCCAGCGGTTGAGGCACTTAGATAAAGGACATGTCAACATCTCACCTAACGCAGATGAATATAAAGATAGTCTTGAATAAGCAACAGCTTACCCTAAAGTATATATGATGGGATATAATAACTTAGATATAATTATATATATAAATATATAGTGTAATAAAATGAGTCACAGCTACACCTCCAAGCCAGAGGTTCTTTGAAATATTAAAAAATGACACAGCACACACCCCTTATCACCGAGGCCTATTTTTCATGTAGTGGCACAGCACGCACCCGTCGTCAGAAAATGGTATCTTGAATATATATTAACTCAGGTGACGTAATTAAGAAGCACAACTACATAACCCAGCAATGAGGCTGTAAAAGAAGCCACAGCATCACATATGACCTGACGGCAGACATTCTAGATCCATAATATTCAGAGATGCATTAGTCTGAACAAGACACCCCAAGTAAGTCGAAATGGCTCTGGATAACTACTGAAGATCGCACATTTGCCAACGAAGTTTGGTCGGGGGTCGTCCAGCAGGGAGAGGTCTGGATCTGACAGAGATCGTTAGTCAACTATTAACATGATCACAATTCAGCTAAGCAGAGGCTAAATGAGTCATAAGCTGAACTACCCCTCAGGGTTTTTTTTTTCCCATAATGGAATATATAAAAATAATAAATAAACTAGATTAAAGAGCTCCCTAACTGCACATGCCCCCTAATGCTATGATAAGTATAGTTTAATGCATACTATCGAAAGGCACATTATAAGGCTAACGCACCTTACCTACAGCAAGATAAGCTGGACTTATCTATTCATTGAAATACAAACGATAATTGAGAAAGTGATGCTACATTCGTACATCCCTTTGAGTAAGCAGGTATTAGGTATATTATATATTACTCTCCCATATAAATTAATGTGATAGTACTGATTCAATATTGAGATACCTCAACATTAGTCACCCACATTTATAATAGTCGCCCATATACTTGCTACGAAAAATATGCTGCGTTACCTTAATAGGCATTTAAAGTGATAAACTTCCCTATATAACGAATAAGTATAGATGCAATCACTTATACCTAGCGCACTGCACCTCAGACAGATCGATACAGGTGGCACACTCCCTATAAACTAACTATAAGTAAGTATGAATAGAACGTTGGTGTATGTATAGTATCAGGAAGACAAACAGGCGGCGTGCACACAGTGTTGTCGAAAGGTGCTAGTTACCTTCCTCCTGCTACGTGTGCAGCCTTTGAGGCCATTCCCTGCTACAGATTTCTCCACTATACGTTGCGTCGAGGTTTCCTCTCTGGCTGGCAGTCATGTTGGCAGAGGATGCTCGTTTTATAGGTAAGCCATAACTTTCGGAAATTGATCAATACCCGTCCTTGGCCTGGTTTGCGTCTTTATCTTGTTAGGAAGAGTCGCCTCCTGACGATGGTAGTTCCTGGTCTCGCGAATTTGCGTCCCTCTGGCATTAACAAATGACCTCACAAGCCATGGATTTCTTAATGTCGCGGGGGGGTTTCCCCCACCTGCACATTTCTCTTTCTCACAGTTTGTCCTCTTTCTACTGATTCGTATCATCTCTTATGTGGATTGCATGCCATCGTCGACCTTACGAAGAGACAAGTTTTCTATTCCTAATTTGTGCTTATCATATCCTTCTTAATCAGCATCGCCTTTCAGACAGCATCTTATACCGATTCATCTCATTTTTCGTATGATCGCATTTTTATCTTAACCTCTTGGAATCTGAAACATCTTGTATAAGAATCTAACCAGTCTCAGCCTTGTTCCTACTCGTTTTGTTAGGATTTCCCTGTCGTTATCAGTTTGATACTACGTTAGCCGTGCCATTTTATCGCTGTGTGAGGGATCCCATGCTACATACACTCAAAAAAACAATATAATTATTATTTATCTATTATTTTATTTATTATTATTATTATTATAATATTATTATTATTATTTGATTAATTATTATTCTCTATTATAATTATTATTATTATTATTATATATTATTATGATTATTATATATTAGTATTATTTTATTTATCTTAAATTGTATTTATTACTTTTATGTTTATTTTTTATTAAT
>JABUQX010104892.1:0-20380 GCA_015478945.1 Trachelipus rathkii | reverse complement strand
AGATAACTAACCCATATTAACGGAGTCAACTCTTATAAATATCCATATATATTAATTATATCTATATATATATATAGTATATATAATATATATATATATATTATATATATATCTATATATAATATATATTATATATTATGTAGACCCCCAGCTATAATGGACTTTGAAAATGCTTTTATACTTGGCAGTGTTAAACCAGTTTTTATTTTAATATTAATTTTACTACCTATTAATTAATTGCGTAGCAAATGCAGAAATTGGCGCTTCGTAGAAACTTGTTTAATTGTTTTTTTATTTGACTTCAAATTTTTATTTGCTATTAATATAAAGAGTTTATTATATTATTATTATTAATTATTATTATTATTTTATTATTATTATTATTATTTTTATTATTATTTTTAATTTTTAATATTTATCTTTTTATTAGTTGGAATTATAAATTTATTATTATTATATGTTATATCTATATATTATATATATATATATATAATATTTATTATATATATATATATATCATTTAATATTACTATTATCTTATATATATTAATAATTATATTATATATATATTTTTATTATATATAAGCAGCTTTCTCCGATAGAGGGGAGGAGAGAGATTATTGAGAGAATGGAGGGAGGGAGTAATGGAAATTCCCCCTTTTACTCTATTTCTTTAATCCCCCTCCATTTTAGCTTCGAAGATAGAATGTGGACATTGGACAACCATCATTCTGCTTTCTGTTCCCAATCTCAAACACAATTGAGATTGGCTTGTTGAATTAGGAATGGAAAAACAACATAGATTTTTGTCGCTTTACAAAAATGCTTTTCTAGATAAATTTTAATATTTTAGTAATTAGTTATTTATTTTTTATAGTGTGTAAGAGAGGGGTCCACCTTTGCCCCTTCCGATTTCCAAATAGCTCCTTTAGTATAAAATCTAACACCCCATTTACAAGGCATGTCCCCCCTCCCCTCAAAAAACAAATAAGAAATTTTAGAGGTTCTTTAAAGTTTTAAGAATGATTAAAGAAACTGAAGGATAAAAACAAAAGGACAGTAAGGTGTCATAGGTTCTTCAATGAATGAAATTAAAGAGTAATGGAATTTCATTCACCATTACTTTAATGTTGACAGAAGAAAGGGTGGGGAGGTTTGTTGTTTGATCAAACAGATTTAAAACTCGTGTGTGAAAAACAAAATAAAAAAAGGGTTTTATACTTGCATATCTTCAATACACTCCAGTTACATACTACAAAATACTTACAGGAAGATGGCTTAAGGTATAAAGGCATTTAACATGCCATTTATATTTACACAAATGAAAAATTAATTGATTAATTAAGAATTTAAGATTCATATAAATGTAAATGATGTTAATAAAATGTTAGAACAGTACACCTTGCCAAGTGATGAATAATTATTCAAATCTTGGAGGGGAACCCTTTCTGGACTTCCTGCAATATTGTTATCCTCCAAAGTCTCTTCCGGTAATGATGGATGCTCGACCCATGTAGGTCAATTAGAAGGTTCTAAAAGCCAGGTGGATCCTGTTTGCCATAGATCTGAAAAAATTTATTTATAGCTGAATCTATGTGAAGCTGCATCAGCCGGGTTATCTTGGGTAAGAACGTACCTCTACTCGACTGATGGTAAATTTTTCCTAATTTCATCTGCCACATTTTGATTGAAAGTAAGAAGCTGCTTCGTAGAGTGTATCCATTGCAATGAAACCTGGCTGTCGATTCAGCAATAAACTTTACAAACTCTTAATAGACCCTTAGTGGCATTGAGAATGAATTTAGAAACTTTTACCATAGCCATAAGAACATTGAAAGTAGATGTGTTGTGAGTAGAATCTAAGTTAATTTCTAAATCGGAAATGACATACATTACTGTAACATAAGTAGCCTTTGAAGCATTTGAAAAGCCATGCAGCTCCACCTCCTTTGAAAATATTCATTGCCGAGGCAATTTAAATATTAAGCAGCTAGTCAGGCTATTACCTATGGCCTGCCACTCCTTTTTGTACTTCTCTGGGATCCCAATCTAAAGTGCTTTTCCATAATTTCTGGAGGAGTATCTTCCCTCATATCACTGCCGGTGATAAAATATCGAGGAGATCGAACTCCGACGTTGTGTTATAAAGAATCTTCCATTTATGGCTACTTCCGAGTCAAAGGTCTTGTGAATAGGAGCTTGTATCTTCAACTGTGTCCCACTCCAATCCTAAAATCTTAGATAATCTTCTTAGCCACTTCACGACAAAATTGCCTCCTTTTCTTAACACTTCTACTTATTTATTATATATATACATATATATAATATATCATATATATATTATATATTATACTACATAATATTTTATATTTTATATATTCAATATATATATATATATAATATATATATATATATATATATATATATATATTCGCAATAGTGGTGGAATGCGAGTTGTCAACTCGCTCGAGAGCCCATCGTTGTAGTTCCTATAGAAAAGAGATAGTGCGCAAATTCATGTCGATGAGATGGAGGGTCAAGGGAGATGGAAAGTAGGAAGTTTATTAGTCTTTCAGCCTTAATTAGACCTAACCTTATCTAAAGTAAGGATGTACTCCATATAAGGGCGGACAAGACCTTCATTTAGATGGAGTAACTGTTGAAAAAAAAAATCCAGCAACTTGAACAAAATTCCTATCTTCTTTACGTCACCTTTGCAGACATTGTGACATGAGGAATCTAAGAGAATATGTTGTGTATGTTCATATTAAGAATGCTTTTGTTGTTTACAAGTGAGATGGTCAGTCGTCGAAGAAGAGAGGAAAGTTGGGAGGTGTTTTGAGAGGAGATGTGACAAAATATTGGATTTTTAATTATCACAAGGTTGAGGTGACCATACTGGAAAATTTTATCCAGTTGAAGTGGAGAAGTAACTCTAGATACAAAGGAGGGAGCAGATTTTAACTACAATATAAGATTGGACAGAGTTTTAAG
The DNA here is from genome assembly GCA_015478945.1 of Trachelipus rathkii. NCBI lineage: Eukaryota > Metazoa > Arthropoda > Malacostraca > Isopoda > Trachelipodidae > Trachelipus > Trachelipus rathkii. The sequence goes on along the minus strand of JABUQX010104892.1, from coordinate 17,386 downwards.
TGAAGCTGAGAAGAATGTTAATGAATAGTAAATATAAAGTTGAAGATAGAACAGATCCTTGAGGAACACCCCAATTAACAGGAAAAGTGGAATAGTTCGTTCCATCAATAAGTGCCGATATGGAATGTTCTGAGAGAAGATTAGATACGAGTAAGAAAAATGAAAGAGGAAACTCAAATGAAGGGGGCTTAGAGAGTAATGACGCGTGATATACCCTGCCAAAGTCTATTGATATGTCAAGCTCAACCACACAGGATTCCTCAAAGTTCCTAAGGACAGAAGACTATACGTCAGTTGGTCAGTGAGATAAAAGAGTATGTCACAAATTGCCCTCGAGCGTCGAAAGCTATACTGATGATTTAAAAGAAGGGAATGAGATTCCAACTGATCTATGAAATTAGACTTGAATGCAGTCCTATTGACTTTAAACAGAATAGAAGTGAGAACTCTAGGCCAATCGTGGGAATCAGAGCACGTGATGAACAGCGGGTTAATAAGTACAAAAAAAAAAAGCGTGGTTAAATGGTACTAAAAGCAAATGAATAGAAGTTTCAAAAAAGATTAAGATGCCTTGCGAAATTATATAAAGGAGGAAAAAATAGACAACTACTAAAAAAGTGTTATACGTAGCTTAGAAGAAAACGAAGAAAGGATAATCACCCAATGAAACCGACGTTTGAGAAGCGAGGATTGACTCATGAGGCAACCATACAGGAAAAATAGGCAAGCTCTTTCGAGGTAGCGCGAATGCAAAGAGGTAAGAATGAGAATAAGCAGAGAATCTGCTTAGAATAATGAATGGGATGAGGGCTTTAGTAGTACTGATTGAAATGGGATGCCGAGGCGAGTGTGGAAAGAACACTTCGAAATATGCATAACATTAACAGATGATGAAGGGTGTAGTAGGAATGTTATGAAAGTTATTTGATGGATGAGCCAAAGAAAGAATAGGTATTTTGGGAGATGAGGCTTACCTAAGCTTAGGATGAGGAGAGATTTAACTTGTAATGTGCGCGTTGAGAAACGAGGATTGAAGACAACTGGGTAAACTCTGCAGGTAATAGCAATGCAAAAGATTTACTGAAGATGAATAGAAACAAGTAAGTGGAGGCGAGATGGTGGACCTTGATGGAATTTAGGAATTGTGTAATAAAGCGTGTATGGAGGGTATAGTCCAAGGGATTGGAGAGCGAGAGCGGTAAAGAGAGTACCCTCTGTATAAGGTTAAGGCCAGAAACAGGAAACTGTTACGAAGATACAACCTATAGAAGGAATAAGTATTATTGTCAGTAGTTTGTAGGGAATGATATTGCTGGTCATTTTGTCGAATGAGAGTGCGTCGAGTGACTGAGGGACTAGAAGAACAAGGTGCGTTTAGAAGTGGAGAGGATGTGTGGATCAAATCTTTACAATGAAACAAATAATTGAGAAAATGAGGAGAAGAAGAATAAAATTATAATTTTTAGTTTTATTGGATTTACAATAGGCGTATGATAGAGTTAACATAGCCGGAAGACTTTATGCAGGTAATTGAGTATATATGGTGTGGTGTTAGCTTCTGAATGAATCAAAAGGAAAATATAAAATTAATATGACGATAGTGAGGCGTGAATAAGGGGAGCATAAATAGTGTCAATGGTGCATTGGTTTAGGAATGTAAGGTAGCGCGCAGTGAGACAGAGTTGTCGTTATTGTCTTCCTTGTTTTCAACTGTATATGGAGGGGTCTCAGTAAGTAATCGAGAAGTAGTCTATTAGACATGGACAAGAGATATTGCTCGATAAGATATAGATGTCAATGTGTGTATGTGTAGATGAGCTCACCTAACACTATTGATAGCGGTCATGATATTCGTTTCTGCTCGCGCGCGTTTAAATGTACTTGTGAGAAGTGCTATTTGTGACTTAAGTGAAATGACAGATTGCGTTCAATTGAAATTGACAAAATATTCATTCGTAGAGGAGGAGTTGAGATATTAGAGACATATAAGTCTATACTCAAGACAGTGAGTAGATGGTGTTGATGTGTTTCAGTAGAATCTGTAGAGGCACATCCACTCTCTATAGTTAAATGATTGGAAGTTAGATTGTTAGTGATATGACTGGTGTAGTGACAAGAACATGTTCCGCGTGTTTTAAATTATTAAGTTGAGAAGTTGCGCATTGAGAAATGTGTCCGTGTGTTTATGATAAACAGAAGAGAATAATAAGATAGAGTAAGAACTCTCGTGCAGAAAAGCTCTCTAGGTAAGGTGGCTTAGTGCATATTATACATTCCGTTATTTCTGTGTTATTTCTCAAAGGAAGTGGGTACTTAACGCTCTGAAGCTATGACGCTATGAGAGATCAAAAACCATCTACATCGTATAGAGGGTATGGTTAACCTCTCTGCCTACTCTCACTCCTCGATGCGACGTTGACAACGTTCTGACACTGTATACCGTCGACGTGTACAAAACATATTATGCAAAGCCTGAGTTTAACACATGCAAGTATCAAGCATGGAGTAATACCATAGCATGCATAATTAGTGTACTGGTAATCATATAATAAGTAAAGTATTATAATGATTAGTCTAGATAACTAGTGATTTCAGATGTGTACTTATCTAAGTATAATATGTAGTACATAATTTATACTTCAGAGTGAGGCTCACATGCTATAGAGTTGTATGATAAAGATATTAAATAAAAGTAATATATATTTTAACTATGTAACTGTATAAGTATTATACTATATATATATATTATAATGAATAGGGACGGTGCTTTAGTTACTGCTAAAGCACCGAACGTTATAAAAAGAAATGAGTGAATTGAGTGTCTATTTATGATTATGTGATATTTCATTAATTAAAAGGAATAAATCAATTTAAAATGAATAAATAGCAAGCAGTAAGGCAGTAAGCCCACTCTTTCAACAAGTAGGAGGAATGAGTTAACTTCTTGATTCCTTCATTAGACGACCGTGCTCAATACTAAGAAAAATTAAAATAATAGAATAGAATTTCCGTGTTCTCATACGTGTGTCTTTCTAAGTGATAGACTGGAATAGCACGAAGTTCATGTCGGCGGTGTATCCGTTAAGCAATAAGCACGCCGCGTTATTGTGGTGCTCATAGGCGCAAGGTTCTCGGCTTTATTCGTTGACTCTCTTTCGGCGAATCCTGACTTAGGTGAGTGCTCGGATTGTTACCAGTAGGTGTGCGTTCGTTACGCACCTTTTGGCACACTAGATTTACGCAATAGCCAAGAGTACGTATATAATAGATGGAACTAATGGGGCATTATTTAGATCGTATTAATAGAGTATATATAATATATAGTGTATATAACTAGAAATTGTACTCATGAAGTAGAGATAATATTGTGTGATGATTTATTGGACATTGAGGCGGAGTAAATAATAGGAGCTGACTATATTGAGATATAGGTATAAGAACGAATTTCTAGGGGTTTGATAATGGGCGCATAAATAGGTTTCATAGTTAGGCCCACCTATGGACGTACTCATGCGAGATTTATACAACCAGTATTTATGATGAAGTGTATACATCTTGGCTATTCTGTTATTTTAATGTATTTAAAAAGAATTTTTAAAGTAACCTTAAGATTTGTCCAAATTATAAATTAAACTCCATAATTAACATTCCGACCTTTTCGAGTGTATGATATTCGCACTAGTCGGTACAGAGAAAGTGATGGCTACTACCTTACTTGCCGATCTAGGCGTGGATTGATTAACTGTCTCGCTCGCATCGCCGCTGCTCTTACTCCTGTCGAGACAGAGTAGGTGGACTCTCGAGCGACGGGTTTGCTGGTGTGGGTGTGTAGTTGTTGCCTCTGCGAAGTATATTTGTCGTGTTTTCGTATTCGTGTCTTCCACTTATTTTTTTTTTTTTCGTGACCTACACACAACCCTCGTCCTCGTAGGGCTTAATGTACGCGGAGTTTGTACGCAGGCATGGTTATCTACTATTACTCTAAACGTTTGCTATCATGTTCTTCACTATTACCTAGTGCTATTTCTTTTACGAATGCGTTATATGTAGTATTAACAGCACTTTACTCCCAATCTTGGGGCATAAAGAGTAATTGGAAGCTGTAAGGATAGAAAGAAATATTTAATAATAACATATTTCTAATTTACGGTTTAGAATATGCTAAAGTGTGGTAATTAGGCGGAATCTAATGAAGATATAATTATCTTAGTGATCAATAAATGTAATATAAGAGAATAATTTACTCTAGTGTGTACCTCAACTAAATTACAGAAAAATAACCAGATAGAGAGAAGGAGTGTTGTTAAGATTAAGTGAACAATATAATAGCCGTGTGCTTGCTATAATCCGTTATCACTTACCTTTACCCACACATTAACACAAAGATCAAGACTACTTCTCTTATACAATTAACTTAATGTATAAATTAATTTGCTTGTTAATACAAATATTTGTTAATTAATTATTAAGATTAGGTGGCTTTTTATAAGCATTAATACATAATTAGAGTCTTTATAATATTGTTTCTTAATTTAGACAGTAATTTCTAACGTAAATAAAAAATAAATTTATAAAATCTTTATATATTTATACGTTCTGGTTTTGAATCTCTTAGTGTTTGACTACTGATGAATATAATTAGCCTGAGTATGAATTACTCGTGGTGCCGTTGTGCATCTCGAGTCCTTGTTTTGGTTTCTCGGAGCCTATATTTCTTCGTAAGCGTTTTCCATGAAACTTGTATGATAATCGTGAATATAACTCAGGCAGTATGCAGTATTTGCTTTAAATTATATGAGAGACCCGATGAAGTGAATAATGCGAGAGTGCGTGAAGGTGAATAGTAATCGAATATCGTGTGTTATTTGCGAAGCACGTCTTATAGTATGTATTGTAATGTAAAGTATCAGACTGATTTATCTAGATCAACTTATATAATGTATATATCTCATAATAAAGTTTAGAAACGAGTGAGTCTTCCAACAGCTTAGCATTAAGATGAACAATTTATAGAAAGATCTTCTTAATAGACTTGATGCTAATAATGTTGCATTCGTCCATATATATTTATACGTGCTAGTAACCTGTGAGTAAAACAATCTTCTCGCATATCATATAATATGAGAACTAGATCTTGTACATATCTTACTACTTCTTTGTGCTCTAGTGAACTTGTAACGTAGAGATGTATAAAATAGAATGTTTTTATATTTGCATCTAAATATACCGTACTGAGCAAATCACACGATTTCATAGCTTATCTAAATTAAGTATAATATATTGAGCGAGTGCGCAGCGAACAGGATATCTAAAGTAGGTGTCTCAATGCTTAGATAAGAAATTATGGATAAAGAATTTATGTATATTAAATAGGAAGTGTTTCGTTTTGCTGACCGTGCCTCGAGAAGATATAGTCATAGACGCCATCGACACGAATACTCACAGATATTCTTTGGGCGAGATATAATTTCTAGTATATTTTCCTATCTATCTGCATATCAACATAAAAATACATCCATATCCATAGGACTCAAGGATCAGCCAAGTTATCGTGTCGTTGGTCTCTCACTACTCATATATGCTCATAATTTGATTTTTCCTTATTGTCGTCATTATTCACGCTTAATACCTGAACATAATACGTGTGATAATAGAGCTCTTTGTGATATCAAGCTCCGATAATGTGTGGTAAATGCGATTACTGAAGAAGTGTCTTAGCTTCGAAATTATCAGTATAAATAGGATGGATAGAAAACAGCTAGGATCTATAGCATCTAACACAATCCCGTTGTAAGAAAGCGCATCACGGCGGGATGTTCGCCGCTGTAGATCACTGTAGATATCAGAAACCTAGTGTAAGTATACTGAGCACAAACGAAGTTATTATACCTATAAGAGAGGATATATACGATACTCTAAACTATATATAGTATTGTAATGATAAGCATTACCTCTCAAGCGTTACTGTTTCATTCATGATTGGATAGACTATTTTGGTATAGTTGATTTTTTCTTACATTAACATCACTCGAAGAATATAATAGCGATACTAAAACTCGCTCAATAGATCTTTAGTTATATTTTAAAACTCAAATAGCAGTGTCCACTCTTTTATGAACAAATCGAGTGTGTACAATCTGCAAGATATACAATGTAAACAATAAAAGGCTTAGTTACTGTATAGATAAAGAACTAATTTGATGAAGAAGTATCTTGAGTGGACATAAGAAAGAATATAAACGGCCGAAAAATAGATAGAGATATTACTTGAGATCTAAGAAACCCACTACTCTAAATAATGTGAGTGTGAGTATGAGTCTCACACACAAACTTAGAATCAGTGTAAAGCACATCTCAATGCGAGATAAAAGATAATGCAATACTCATAAAGAGATAAAGTTAGATGAAAGCGTATGAGAATTAAATGCACTATAAAATAACCGAAATATAATCATTCCTGGCACGTAAACTGTAGAGTATACGATGTATCTGGTTCTAACTTTATATAAATATCATACATAAATTATTTGGTGATCTATTTGTTTGAGTCTATGACTATATTTAGTTATATTTGAGGTGAGTATTATTATTAAATATGTGAATTAATAAATTACTTCACAAATTATTGATTTATTTGATTATTATTAATATTATTATTTATTATTATTTATTAATTATTCATATTTTATTTATTATTTATCTCAAATAATATATTACTTGATTCAATTATTGAATATATAATATGTATTATTATATATTATATTATCATCTTTTTTATTATTATTATATGTAATATTCTATATATATATATCTAATTAATAATTATTTGTTAATAATAAATAAATCTCTTTTCGTATACTTTAAATCTACACCTAGTCGATTTTCGTATATAACATCATCTTCAAAAGAAGTGATCGAGGAGGATCCATCATGATAGGCAAAGGGTAATAATTCTTCCACTTCACTTGGGGGGTTTGGAGCGCGGAAAGTGTTTATGCATTTGAGGCACCACTTTTTTCGTCCATATTCTTTACAGAACCTCAGAATAGAACAATCAAATGTATTGCAACGTCCATTGTTATGGATTTTTTTTCTATAATTTTTATTCATCGAGTGTTTTTCGAGGAAATTGATTATATTAAATTCATATTCACAATTTGTTGATACCAAATAATAATGATAGATATTTAATTAATTATAAATATGTTAAATAAAATAAATTTAAAATAAATAACTCGAATAATATTAAATTATTTTTATAGAGTATATAAGCAAATACATAGTAAGTAAGACAATGAATATAAAATGAGAACAATAGCAAAGTAGAAAAATAAGGATAGCTAACTAGATCAATTTAAGCTCAGAAACTGTTTATTATAAACAGGATCGTGAGTGTGTACAGCCATAGCTCAGTATTTAGTATTATTAATTAGTAGACGATTATGAGAGTATATACGTAAATATAGATAATAATAGTATACTATAGAACTGTAGATAGAGGAGAGGTAATAGTAGAGATATTTAATATAGATATTAATTGTATTATAAAGAATAATAATTATTACAATTATTGTAATCATAATAGAATTAACATACATATACAGTATATTATATATAATATGTTAGAATATACGCCTATGACGAGCGTTTAGTGTCCGTTTCCCGTCAATATAACTATTAATCTTCTAATGATTTACGTTAAATATTTAAAACTCCTTCCTATACATAGTTACACATTACGAGCAATAGGAATAATTACTCCGAGGTGAATAGAGAACGCGGGACTGCGCAACCTTCAAGCTCTCGGATGCCCGAAGAACGTTCGATTGTATAAGATAATAGTGCGAAGATATAAAAACTACCGGCATTCTATCGTAGAGAGTCGCGCGTTGTGGTGCGTTTCTATTGAATGTAAGGTATATGAAAATAGAAGAAATAAGACAGGATCGGGCCTGTATAGTTCCTATGCCATGATGTAAAAATGTTGAAGTAAACAATAGCATATACGCGTGTGAGATCTCAGCTCAATCTTTTGTGCTCCGAACCAATGTATGGTGCGAGCCGAGAAAATGATCACCATACTCAACATTCTTGACTCTCAGTGAGTTTGTTCCACTCTGTACTATATATAATATATACACAAACTGTGTACACCTAACTCACCAATAGTAAATAACTTTTTTTTTATAAATAAATATATACAGAATATGTGAAAAAATATTTATGAGAGTATACAATATAGAAATAATTATTCTAATGAACGGTATAAACGTTAATAATGTAGTATCATGTATCATGCAGCCTGAATTATCTTCTCTGAAAGTAGGATAGATATCCGCATCCTCAGCCCGGTGACGAACAGTAGATTAGAGTTGCTCAAGATATAATTAATATATATGGAAGTGCGTACTCGCTCGGACGTACTGGAAGTCGACAACCACGGGTCCTGCTACTATTATCTAGTCACGAATACCATATATAGCTTACAGATAATTATAAGGTTTATTGCTGTTGGACTTTAGGTCAGTGATATACTATGTAATAATCTATAAATTATGAGTATCACGATGTAGGTAAAGTCTCACGTCCATCAGTGGAAAGTACAAACTAGTCATTTATTCATTTCATGTCACCTCAATAAACAGATATATATATAGGCAGTAGATTATTGAACACAACTCGTAAATGTTATTAACATTAGGAATAATTAGTATGACCTGTAATCATAAAACGTTCAAAGTGATCTGAAAGACCACTGAGCTGGTCACATTATCAGTATGAAAGAATCCTTGCCTAATATAATTACCCTAATATAATTACCATATGATGAATACTGATTTTGTAAAAGAGAAATGCATGTGTCATATGTAGTTTATATTCGACAATATCGACTCATAATCGCATATCGATTTTTAGGCGATAATACCAGAGACTATGATCCAGTATTTTTAAATATCGAAAGTCATGATCGGTTTTCTTGGGCGTAACCGTTTCTTAGATAAGCCACAGCGAAATATCTTTTCTCTAATATGCTGGGCTAACCTTCTAGCAGTCGTGTGGACTGTAGTGATCGTATGCGTGACGTTATGCTCTCTTAGGTTGCGTATATTCTGATGTCTGTTACCATTATTGAAATAATTCAATACTCTCCTGTCATCTTATGTACTCTCTCTGCCTCCTCTCTCGTCGTGCTGCATACAGTCTCTCGTGCTGCTCGTCATGCATATGTGCGGATACTTTGACTCAGCATCGTTTGCATCGAGCCAAATAGCTCAGAGATATATTGGGCTTTCCCTCCTCCTCTGTGCCATCCTCTCGTTTCTCCTACCCTCCTCTCTCTCGCGCATATATCAATGTATTGTAACAATAGTCTTAGTCGGATTTGCTCCTTGCGAGATCCAATCACATTTGCTCGAGTAATGTTAATTTCTCTGATTCATATTGCTTGTAAATTACCTTGATGTCGATCAGAAAATGTTTCCTTAATATTGTTAACAGGTGTGTAAACTATGAGATATAGCGCCAATATTCTATCGTTTTCTGCAAATGAGTCACTAAGAAGTAAACTTTTAATTAAGTTACTTCGTCAATTATAGGCCTAAAAGTATCCGGTGACTCATGGTCACTATGTTTTGAGAGATTTGGTTACAGCTTTCCTGATAGTGTTATTAAGTGCTAATGGTCCTCGTGAGCCGTTGTGCTCCATATATAATACCATACTGACCTCGACTTTGTCAACCCCGTGAGGAAGAGGAAGCATCATTAACAGCTAAGGGATATTCGAGTATACTACTCTTGTGCTTTAACGTAGTAAGGTGTTATCTGGCTACCATCAGGAGAGGTGTATATAGCTCTCGTAGTAAGGCGTACGTGCCAAGTCACACTCCACATTTTTTTGTTCACTTATATCTCATTTCTCTTTGCGAGAGGTGTGTAGCACGCCGGGCTCCTCATACAGCCCAGATTCTCCCTACGGGTATCGAGGGAACGTGCCCCCTCTGTTCCGCCGTTCGGTCTTCGCGTGCACATAAATTGTTGTATTTTGTATAATTTATTTTAAACCAATACCAGTGTCAGTTAGCATTCCTAAATACTGATTACCGAAATAAATCTAAATCACAATGGTAGTTGGTTTGCAACTCTGCACCCTCTCTATTGTTTGTTTTCTGTTTGCAAATTTTGTATATAGTCACTACATAACGTTTGATACATCGCAGCCAGTTTAAATAACTACATTTTGATTGGTTTTACCTGTAAGATGTCGTGAACAACTTTGACGGATTAACAGTGAGCTCTATATTATGTACATCATACTATAAAGTAATTAGCCTTGGTTCAAAACATTGATAAAAAAAATTCGTATCAACTTTTAAATCATGTCCGTCCACGAGATGAAAGTGCCACTGCATAAAGCTCTCGTGGATACTCATCAGGTTTCATCCGAATATCGACAAAATGTGATGTGTAGAAAGAGAGAGAAAAAAAGCCAAATCGAAAGGTGACGGAGTTCGTGCTTAATCTTTTCTTTTATTTTCTGGCAGGATCGCTAAGTATATAGCAATAAAAGTCATACAATGATCGAAGACACGCGCCCGTATCATTCCGTATAATAGAGAGATATATCCGCGACGGGGTCTCATTCCAATACATAATCTATGTAAACCTGCCCTGAAAGCATACTACTCTAAGTGATTATTCTAAGTCACGTGGGTAAATCCTCTACTACTACGATAGAAGTAAGAGTTATGTCCACGAAGATAGCCTAATTTGTGGTCATAATCCTTATATGTAAGTGTATCAGTAATCACATTAATTACTATGATTAAGTAATAAGATAGTCTCAGTCATGCCATTTTTGCGTCAGGCAAGCGAGAAATTAATGCGGCGAGAAGCTATTATTTATGTACAAGTATAAAAGAAACAGACTATACAGTGGGAAAACCAATTCTAGTGTACATACGGTAAATGCCTACCAATGTAATTGTGATAAACATGTCCCTCTCGGTAAAATGCGCGCTGATTTTGGCTTCAGACATGATGATTTAATATATCAGACGTGCAACCCAAGATGTGGCAAAAATATCGTGAGTATATTGTCGTTTTACCCTTCTATCACCTCGTAAGTGTTTACAAGATAATGTTAGGGCGTAGCAATTTATTTCAGTTTACATTTGTCTGAGATATCTACTGACAGAGTTGAGTAGAACATGTTAGATGCTCATCATCACTGGTTTTGTTTTTGATTTTTCTCATCTCATTATACTTGGAAGACGGGCTACGAGAGTGGATGAACATGTTGACCCCTCAACCTAGCAGAGCACCCTCCGTGGGACTATCTCTCGCCGCTGTGATGGGACAACACGACGGTGCCTTGAAATATAGTATAATCAATTCTCTGTTTTTCGTATAAAGCAACTGAATGAAGCAGCAACGTTAGTCGTATGCCAGTCGACCGTCTTCAGAATCTTTCCATCTATGTGCTGTGTCTTAATCATATGTGTACAGTAAAAAATATTTCTCTCTTCGAGCTTGAGAACGTGTTTGCGAGATGCTATCTTTGCTGACGCTGATGTAAATAGTGAGAGAGGGTCGTAGTGTAGTTCGTGACTATTGAGTCGATCAGAGTGGTCCGCGGACCATCATATAGTAGTAGTAGAATAGATGGAGAAAAAATTGTTCAAACAGCCCTTCAAAATTTTGGAAGAATTGATATTCTTGTTAATAATGCAGGGAAACTAGTCGGACACAACGCACGTAAGGTAGGCGTATATATACTATTTATATTGAGGGCTCTCAATATGATTTATATATATGTGTCACGCGACACCTGTCTATTCGTTACTCTGATTAATAATTTAAGACTTTTAATTGTGGTCTATGGAGGATTGCTTGTATACATTGCGTGCATAAGGAGTGATCGAGCCTAGATTCACCTATTTGCACGGCGGGGTAGCTTCACGCACGGCCATATTATACTGTTAATGAGGCGACTATCTATGCTCAAGATAGTAATTTATATATCCTCTCCAAGGTACGTAAAGTAAATTGCGGTACCGAGTGTAGAGAGATGAGGCTGAGTATGAGTAGGTGGATTCTTGTACTCAGTATATAGTGTGAGCAACAAGTAGATAATAATGTAATGTTTTTACAGTTGTGTATATAGTGGTGAGAGATACTCCACATGTCGTAGATATATTGGTCTGAGGTATACAACCGAACTATATAATAAATTATCTAGGGGTGATATCTAAATTTATGGACTTGAAAATCTTCTCGCGGAAGGCATCGTAGGTTCGATCATGCTTCAATAGTAATAAATAACTCTCCAAAGTTATGATCTACTCTTTAGTTTATTAATGAGATAGGCACAGTATGATAAAGGTAAGTAAGGACGAGTGATATTACTATCGTATGATATGAAGTAGTAGTATTCTTACTACTTGATATAACGAGGAGTAGCTAACTCGATAATACACAAGGGATTGAGACGTAGTTATTTCTGTATATTAAATGTATATGTGAGAATGTTACTAATTCATAAGTGTATTACTGAATAACAGAAACTCGTGACGTCTAAAATATATCGGTTACCCTTATTAATATATCAGTTTTACACGAACATACGTCGGTTATTTAGAATTATCATGAGAAATTCGATTCCCTACAGATGTATAGATCTATATATGTATAGGAAGCAGATACGTAGCTTATATATGGTTATCAATAGGGCCCTCCTCAGCATAAGTAATACTAGTATGGATAACCGTTCTTCATTGGCGTATAAAGTCATGAGTATGTATACTTAAGTTCGTTAGATAATAGTAAGTCTAATAGCTTCTATATAAGTGACCTATATCTAAAATAGATAGCTAGGCTTAATAGAAGTCAGGTTGTGTTATATCAACCCTAAATGGAATGTCTAATCACACCCAGGCTATGAAAGATATAAATAGAAGAAGATGGATCATCATTTGGATGCTACAATCGCTGTATCGCGATTAGTTACATCAGTTTAATAATAGAATACATCTTGATCTTATTCACTGATTTAAGAACGATAATATTCTCTTATATTTAGCGAAAATTGGCCATATATGAAAGAAAATATACTATAACAAATTAAAGATATATTATATATAACAAAAAGTGTTAAGAATCGCTGCCATGGAATAATGTTATTTTTCAATAAATTTAAACGGACGGTCTCCGCTCATCCGAAAACTAGAGAGGTTCAGCAAAATTTTTTAGCACAGTGTCACTATACACATTTGCGAATTAATTTTCTTACAAGTTATTGTGTTTTCCTGCATTCTAGTGCCCCTATGCGTTTATATTTTAAAAAAAAAAAATAAAATCAACCAAAAATTCGTTCTTAATTTCAGATACAAAAATAAAAATTTTTTCTAATACTCTTAATACTAAAATACTAACTTGAAATACTTTAAGATTATTTTTCGATAGAATTTAATTTGGATAAAAGAATATTTTCTTTTAATACGGACTAAATAATAAATTAATATAATTGTGAATCTATTTATGTTCACAAGTAACAACCAATATATATTATACTATATTATATATACTATATATATATATATACTATTATATATATAATATACTATATAATAACTTATATATATATATATATACCCTACCTAGTATATATATATATATAAATACTTAATATATATAACTTACATACTATATATATTTATATATCATATATATATCAGAGGCGACTCCTTCACTCGTGCTACTCGTGCTCAGCACGAGTCGAACATTTAAAAAACGATCTATTTTGCAAATTTCATAATGTTACGATAATATTATCTTATTTTTTAGCGAAAATTGGTCAAATAAATAAAATATTACATAATATAAATATATAAGATTAGGCAAAATTGAAACGAAAAAGGGAAGAATAGCCGCTACGATAATAACGCTTTTAAACACATTAAAAATAGTACTAATCCGTGCCCAAGCAATTGGCGGATATCATATCTGTGAAGTTTAGTAGTGATAAACAATGATAATTTAGCAAGATACTATGCTTGAGTCTATAGTTGATATGTCTTGACAGTGTTATAGGAATTGGAAACATACTAGCTGACATAAGCCTTTGTATAACTGATATTAGAATAAGTTATTTTATACTGAAACAAAATATAAAGACACTCATAAGATAAGATACATATCTAAAATAGCTTTTAGAGATTCATATGAAATAGTGCGAAAAGGAAGTTCGTTATAGGTGAAAATGGTTATGTAGATGGTTAGTTCCTAGAGCATACTCTTCAACTGTAGGAAAATAACGGATGAAAGCTAAAGCGAACAATGTTTATCTTAGATCGACCAACTTAGGAGTTATTTTTGAGGATCAGGAAGGAGGGTCTCGGTATTGGGTACCGACAGTAATTAATGAATTTCGCATTCTCTTATAAAGCTGATTTTTTCTTTTTATATTTTTACCAGGATAGATTCTCTATTAGATAACTCATCTCATGACTCCGCAATAAAGAACTATCAAATGATGAACTGTATAAAGCATATATTATCACTGGAGCTAGTAATACCACAGGAGTACTCAGAGCATAATACCGCCCTTTCTAGATAAATCATCACCAATACACGTGGGATTAGGGCCTATGATATAGTAATGACTCATAGAGTCAGTGCTGGCTGCGTCGGTGCAGAATATCAGCTCTCTGCGCAGCCTACTGAGACAACTCTGCAGATCTAAGTATCCCTACATGAAATAAGTATTAGCCCGTAATGCATTCACATGGATTAATAACGCGAAGCTAAGATTATACATCGAATTACAAGGAGAGCCTCCTCAGTTTAGGTTTAGACAATAGTGATTCGTAGGTTCTATCCAATCTATAATAATTAAGCGGCCTCGCAGAAAATGGTAAGGATAATAATCAGCGTTTTTGACCTGATACCGTACTCTCATCAACTATCATAGTAGAGTATAATAAGTAGTTAGTGATAATGTATAATTGTATATATACTACTAATTGGGCATATAATGCTAAACACACCAGGTAAACAGCTCGACAGCACAGGATTCAGTAAGACTATATATAAATGAGGGTGAGAGTACCACGTTATAGAAGTAAAAGAGCAGATATATAATAAGAGACTACGAAGGAATAATCGTTATTAAGAAAGTTGCTCACTAAGCTGGTGATAATATACTATGTGAGAAACGATATCGGTATAAGAAAAACCGTGCAGATACTCAGAAAATAATTAATAATAAGTATTGAATTTCTATATAATAATGCAGAAATTTCATATTTGTTTAGAACACTAAATCTTTTAGAATATACGAATATTTATATCATTTCTTATATCTTAGGGATCTTTGTAACCAAAAAGATAATAGAGAGATCTGCAAGATATATACGAGTATCGAATGCGACTATCCAAGTAAATGAAAAACTACGTGTAAATTATATATTTTTAATGAATACTTAGTGAGAAGTAACAGAGTAATAATTTATGAGAAGAAATTCATAGACTATGTTTAAAAAAAAATGCTGTATGAAGGGAAATTTATTTTAAATAGCAACAGTAATAATGCAACATATACAGCATCTTCGAAATTACGAAATGATACAACCACTCAATATATATATAATACTAGTAGGGTAGTAAAAAAACGTATCAACTCCAAAAAACACATATAACGTAAAACTATATCATGACATGAATTAGAAATGACATAAGGTAATATATGCGCCCCCTATATCCTACTATCCCTCGCGTGACATAATAGTGGTTTTAAGGTAACGTAAGATAGTAATAGTAGATTTTTATTTTATTCACTCACCTTTTTAGGGGTATAGTAGAGTAGCGTACCTCGAATGACTCGATGATAGTGTACATCCATAATGTGACTACTTATATGTGTCTGTGAATCATGTGTTGAGTGTTATTTACCTCGCGTTCCATCGAACAACACAAGATAGCTCTCGATCTGCTTTCCCCTATCTGTGCGTTCCTCATTACCTACAAAAACTACCCCATCCTGTACAGACATCACACCTATACAGAAATTACCTTAATAATATCTCCTATTAGTATCTGAGCGGGAGAAAAGCAATTGCACCAATAGTATATGTTCTGTCGTGTTCTATTAGACAGGCGATCTAAAAGGAGACTGATAGGTAGTGATTGGATTAGTACTGTCTATTATCCAAACTTTTTTTCATTGCCTCTATGAGTATATGCCTAATTTTATGACTAGGTACCGTTTGTAGATAGATGGTATCCTGATCTCGCCAGTAAGCGACCGTAATGCTTTCTATCGACTAATTAGATGTGAGAGAGGAAATACAGCGAGGTGAGTTGATACATGGAGAAGTGATAGCAGCGAGTAGAAAAAAGCTAGTCGTAGCGCACTGATATTAATAGTGGAGTATGAGTATGATGATATTTAGAAAGGGCAAAAATTTGATATTTGCTCGCTGTGGACTTAGAAACAAGATGAGAAAGTGAACGGATGAAAGAGAGTGACATTTTGGCTGTTAATGAATAATGTGGGTGGTGACTGGAGTGGAAAAAGTAAATGACTAAGGGGTAAAGATAGAAGTAATTTTTAGTAAGAGAGAGTCCATTTTTCTCGAGTCAGCGGCGGTCGGTAATTTTTAGTTTTATAGTATTATCATAAATAATAATAATAATAAGGTGATATAAATAATTTATTATAGTACGTATATATATATATATACAATATGAATATATATAATAGTATATATATATAATACATATAATATATATTAATAAGATATAATCTATATAATATATATATACGATAATTATATAGATATATATTATACTATATATATATAACTATAATATATAATATATTATATACTATATATCAGTGGCGGCTCGTGAACCGAAAACATTGGGAGGACTTCAATAGTATATATATATATATATTATAATGATATATAATATATATAATATATATATATATACTAATACTATCTATATTATATATATATATAATATACCTATATATATATATATATATATTGTAATAATCTGGGCGTTTCCTTTATAAATCCTGTTACATTCTGTAAATAAGACTCAAATAATCGATCAATGCAAGAAAACCAACTCATCAATTAAAACAGCAAAAACGAGGAAAAAACAAGACAAAAGATTTTCTTAAATATATTTTCACACAATATTATTTCTTAACAACACATTTACGTTGACGTTATTTTAAACCTTTATAATTATAACCTAATATATCGATATTAAAAAAAAAATCACTACCCTATCTAATCTAGCCAAACAATAAGATTGAAGTGTACAATTATTAGTCTTATAAAATGCACAAAATCCTTATCACTGTAATTCTCACTTC
>JABUQX010104891.1:0-5000 GCA_015478945.1 Trachelipus rathkii | reverse complement strand
TGCACTTTAGTTGTAAAATGATATATAAACTTTTCTATAAAATATTTTCTTACTGTTCATTTCATGTGGCCTAAATTAACAACAAATGCACCTCATTCATTGTTATTGTGTGGTGTGGCCAAACAAACTTTAGCTTCTATGGACTGTAAGTGAAGAATCTTCAATCACTGAGATTGTACTAGGTTGCACACATTGCATTAAGAAGTCATTCTGTATTCTGACAGTAAAGAAGTACTTCTTTGCTCTTTTTCTTCCTTTTATCACAATAAAATGCTTTTTATCGACAGGTCGTAAAAGATTTTTTTTCTTTACAAAATAGGAGACAATAACTCTGAAAATGAGATTCACAATCATCACATATATCACAGTTGAACTCTTTTATGAATGTTGAAAGCTCTTTGAAGACAGGAACGTGGGTTACATATGAGTAAGTAGGTGGTCTTATTTTTGAATCTATATTAGCATACTACTCTTCGAGTTGAAGCTAGAAATCTTCATAAGGCAAAACTAGAAATTATGCGAATGATTTTTTGAACTCTCTCCATACCATAACAATGACAAACTTTACTTCATTTATATTTCCCCTTTTTCTTTAGTTTTAAATATTCCTCCAGGCAAATTTTACAATCAAATATGATTATCCTACAACTTATACGGTGATATCCTCGCTTAAATTTTTTTGTTTTTACTCTAAAAAGTTAGGGTTCGACGAGTGGAGAATCCCCTTAAGTTGAATATTTTTTTGTCACATGATTATCCTCTATTTTCTAAATAGCTTAAACAGTAAGAATTTTCGGTGGTGTGAGAATATCTATAGCTATTAGGATATCTTCTCATAATAAAATAAGGAAAGATTCAGTCTTCAAATTTATTTGTCCAAAATTTTGATTACAAAAGAATATATTATAAATTAATTATTACTTTAAGTACATTTTCCTTTCACCTAGATTTTATATATATATATATATATATATATATATATATATATATATATATATATATATATATATATATATATATATATATATATTATTATTATATATATATATATATATATATATTAAAAAAGGTTTAAACGTAACGTTTACCTCTTCAGATACCTATTGTTTTTGTGAATGCGCTTGTGGGAGTGGGGATGGGGGCAAGGGTGGTGGTAGTGGTTGGTTTTCTATAGATTTTGCTAATATTCGTGGCCTTCGTATTAATCTCGAAGCTGTTGGACACCACAATTCTACCTCTCATTCTAATATTTTACTCCTGTCTGAGATCCAGGTAGCCAGGGATTCCTTCTCTAGTAAAATAAATATCTCTTAACTATAACATATTTTACAGTTTCTGCTTAATTTACAGTTTCCGTTTGAATGGTGGGGTATTCACCTATGTAAACGAAAACACTCTTGTAACACGTTTCGAAAATTTTGAATCTCTTAATTTAGATATTCTTTGGCTTATAGTATCTCCTCCTACTACTACCATTATCTTGTGTTTCTGATATTGCTCTCCTAAACAATCCTGTTCTTTTTGAATATTTAACAACCTTCCACGAGATTTAAATCTTCTTATCCAAATGTTGAGGTCCTCTATTTAGGAGATATCAACGTACACTACACTGAGTGGTTGGGCTCCTTTCATACTGTTGATACAGGTGGGAAATCGTCTAAATCATTCAGTATTTTAACGATCTGGAACAGTTATTTAGGAAACCTACACATATTCCAGATCCTTCTGTCAAATTCTTAAACACCCTTGACGTATGCTTCACCACTACTCTATCTTGCTATAATTATACTATTTTCCCTCTTATCGGCTACTCTGACCACAATCTTGTAGCTCATAAGTATATAAGTATAGTACTTTAGCTCCAGCAGCTCCACCCTGCTCTAGAAGAACTTTCTGGGGTCATAGCGTCGCTTCTCTGTTAACAACAGTTGGATGAATCCGTGATCACCGAAGATGAGCATGCTTATTCCATCTTCCACTTAATCATTTTCTCCCCAAAATCCATGGTTCGATGACGTATGTTCTCGTGCCATTCAGGAGGAAGATAATGCGCATCGGGCGTGGAAAAACGGTCGTTCTTCTACCACTCTTACTTATTTTCACTTTGCCCGGAATAGTTGTAGAGATATTATTCGACAGGATAAACTTGCTTTTGTTAAAAGGAAATGAGCTGACCTTTTTGTTTCTCCTACGGATAAAAATTTCTGGTCTCTTGCCAAACACATCTCTAATATTTCTGAAATCTACCTTTCTCTTATTATATGTTCTGAAGGTTCTGTTGCTACCACTCCTTCTGAAAGGCTAATCCATTTGGTCTTCTTTTATCATCTAATTCTACCTTGGACGATTCCGGCACCCTTCCACCTCCTTCTCCTTTCAGGTTTCCCATGTCTCTACTTGTCATTACTCATGATCGGGTGCATGAGATTCTGAGTTCTGTGAACGTCAGTAAGGCTAGTGCGGCTGAATCCATTTGGTCTTCTTTTATCATCTAATTCCACCCTGGATGATTCCGGCACCCTTCCACCTCCTTCTCCTCTCAGATGTCCCATGTCTCTACCTGTCATTACTCATGATCGGGTGCATGAGATTCTGAGTTCTGTGAACGTCAGGAAAGCTAGTGGTCAGGATGGCATTTCTACCCTGGTTTTGAGATTGTGTACTTCTGAGTTGGTTCCTCTCCTCGTACAATTCTACTCTTTATATCTTAATATTAATACTTTTCTATACCTTAATAGTAATACTTTTCCTCATTGCTGTAATGTAGCAAATATTCAGGCAATCCTGAAAAAGGATGGCAGCTCCAAACTCTGTAGCTATCGTCCAATAGCTCTATCTCTTCCTCCTTTCCTGTTAATTGTGGTGTTTCTCTAGGTTCTGTTTTATCTCCACCAACTTTATTCTTACTTTTCATCAATGGTCTTCCTAGCTACGCTTCTAACTCTGTTTATTTTTATGCCGATGATTCAACTCTCCATTCTTCCACACATTTCAAACCTGCTCCCTCTTTCGCATCTACAGTTTCTCTCTTCTTCAGCTTTCCGATTCGATTTTTACCGATATGGATGATATTTCTCGGTGAGGGTCACCGAAATCTTGTGAAATTCAACTTTTTAAAAACTCAACTTCTCCACATCTCTCTCTCTCTCTCTCAAAAACACCTCCCAACTTTCCTATCTCCTTCAACGGATCTGACGCCTAACCTGTGAGCAACAAAGGCGCTCATGAATTGAACATTAACAACAAATTATCTTGGAAATCTTATATCACAGCAGTTGTTAAGGTGGCCTCAAAAAAGCTGGAGATTTTCTTCAAATTGCGAGAATTTTTTTCTTTTACCAAGTTACTCCAGTTATATAAGGGTCTTATCCGCCCTTGTATGGAGTACTGTTCTCATATTTGGAGAGGCTTCGGTTTTCCCTTCTTTTGGATAGGGTTGAGTCTAGGGCTAAGAGACTAATAAACTCTCCCATACTTTCAAACCCCTTTTACCCTCTTTTCATGCGACATGAAATTGGCGTTGTATCTCTTTTCTATAGGTATTACAACGGCAGGTGCTCGAAGGATCTGGCCTATCATATTCTTCCACATTTGATTTGCCCTCGATGCACAAGATGTGCCTTGCTCTCACGTGAATTTTGTGTGTGTATTTGGAACTCGAGACTCGCTCGTTATGGTGCCTACTTCTTTAGAGTCACATCTGTTTTGTGAAACTTTCTTTTATCATCTGCTCTTCCTTCTGCAGTCAATCTTCCTTTCTTTAAAGCCCACGTTGGTACCCACTTAAGGTATTTGCTTTAGGCATGGTATTAGGTGAGTTTTCTTTTATATTATTTTTTTGCCTTCTCCTTGAAAAGGGTCCTGCTCAAGAACGGTGGTACCTTGTTTATATATATATATATATATATATATATATATATATATATATATATATATATATAAGATATATATATATATATATATATATATATATATATATATGGAGAAAAGTTCGCAGATTGCAGAGTCAAATTTCAAAGAAGCATCTCTTCTCTTCATCAAAGACTGGAGACATTCCTTTGTAAATCTATATACAATTATATATATATATATATATATATATATATATATATATATATATATATATATATATATATATATATATATATATATAGTATATATATATATATATATATATATATATATATATATATATATTACAATAGGTGATTTAAAGAAATCCCTTAACCAACTAAAATAATATTCTGAAATGAAGAAAATCGGTGCTAGAATCGCGTCTTTTATATGTGAAAAGTTTACGTACAGATAGTTGGTCCAAACAACGAGTGAAATAAAGGTGATTTTTACGAGAACAAGAAAGCAGATTATCAAAGTTCCAGTTGAAAATCATTAACGTTAATTAAAGTCCCGCGTACTCGGGTAAGCTTGGAGTAAAATTTTGTAAAAGTTTAAGTTGTTTTATTTGTAGATGACGAGGAGGAGTTGAGGAAAACGAATAGTCAATTTAAGTTAACGCAATAGCTGAAAGAAAATTCAAGTTAGAATAAAGATCATTTAAAATTTAGTTTGGAATAAAAGCATTCGAGTTTAGGAAAAGTTCAAATTTAAAAGTCAAGTTTAGAAAAAAAGTTCGTACTTAAAAGTCAGTTAGAATAAAGTAAGCAAAATTCAAGTTTAAAATAAAGCAGTCAAGTTAAAATAGTTAAAGTAATAGTTGGAATAAAACATTTAAAATCAGTTGATCAAAAATAAAGTTAAAACGAGACGAAATATTGTAGTTGAAAGAAAATGTTAAGATTTGGAAAACATATTTAGTTTTGAGGCTGGGAAAAGTTAAAATAGTTTTGGAATATTAAAAGAATTAAGGCGAGAAGCTTTAAAGTATAAAAATGGCTGGAATTATCGCCGTGGCAGTTTAAGGAAATTATTGAGTGGGCAAGTTATCGATAGGATTGCGATAATCGCGATAAACACAAAAGTATGAGTTGCAATTATCATTG
>JABUQX010104890.1:0-23519 GCA_015478945.1 Trachelipus rathkii | reverse complement strand
CAGAGGAGAATCCTGTGTGCTAATAAAGTGTTAAGAAATGCACTTATATTTAAAAACACTTTATTTATCTTTAACTTTATGAAAAAAAACAAATACAAATTTATTAACACATGAGATATAATATATATATAATAAAATAATATAGTACTAGATATATAATATAATAGTAATATATATATATATATAATAAATATAATAATATATATATATATATATATATTATATCAGATCACGTAAAGCTTCGCATTAGGGAATTGTAGATATCATTAGTAATCATATATATATATATATAATATATATATATATAAATAATATAATATATATATAATAAAATATATAATATAAATATATCTATATATAATTATATATATAATATATATATATTATATAATATATATAAATATAAAGTTATATATATTAGATTATATATATATATATATATAATATATAATATTTATAAATTAATATATATATATATATTATAATATAATAATATATATATTATATAATATTATATCATATATATAATGTAAATATATATATTAATATATATATATATATATATATATATATATACTAATATACGTAATATAATATATATATATAATATATACGGTGGATTGGTCATTGAGAGAGTGTCCAAAGGAAATTAGTGGAGTTAGAACATACGAAAGAATGGTGATATAGGATGGAGTTGAGGATGGGGTGTACCAGGCAAAGAGGTTGAACCCACGACATTGACAAATGTTTCATGGGTGACTGTACTGTGAATGAAGCTTGAGGGAGAATTGGCCCGTGACGATCTCGCATTTTATTTGGTAGTAGATGAGGTTGTTGGGGTGGTGAGGGGGGAGGGGAAGTTGGTCTTTCTTCTTCGAACTTAGGCATGGTCTTCTTAAAAAACTTTTACTTATGTTTGCTGCACGACCCACTCCGAACCCTTATAAAAACAAATAAGAATATATAATATTAGTAAATATAATATATATATATATTTATATAATATGTAATAATTATATATAATATATATATAATATATATATAGTATATATATTTATAATATATATATATATATATATTATATAATATATAATATAAATATATTATAAAATATAATAATTATATATATATATATATATATATAATATATATAAATATTAAATATTATGATAATATATTATATATATTAATAATATTATATATCATCATGTCCACATACTAAACTAATCCCGAGATCGAAATATAATATAGATTATATATATATAATATAATAATATTATATAATTAATATATATATAATATATATTATATATATATATATATATATATAATATTATATATATATAGCTATAATATATATAATATATATATATAATATATATATATTTAATAAGTTAAAACACCAAGTATTAAAATTTTTTTTGGAACATGAATGTTGACTACAATTATTATTTATATATTTATTTATTGTATTATTTATAATTTATTTATTTACTATTATTATTATTTATTTATAGATTGTTTTTGCTGTTGGTTTGATGTTGAAGGAAAAAAAAAATAGAAAAAAAATCTTTGATAAAAGCGAAGTTAAATATATATATATATATATATATATATATAATATATATATTATATATATATATATATATATAATATAACTTATTATATAATAAGATAAATAATAATATTATATGTATTATAATATATATATATAAAATAATTATAATATTTACGTAATATAGATAAGTTCATATAATCATTGTATATAATAATAATAATTATATATATATATAATAAATAATTAATATTATATTATAATATATATTATTTATATATAAATATATTGTATATATATATATATATATATATATATATATAATATATATATTATAATATAAATAATAATAATATATTATATAGATTATATACTAATATTATTATATATATATATAAAAATTGTATAAATAAAATATAGATATATTATATATAATATACTATATATAAATTAATATATATATATTAATATTAATATATATATATAATATATATTGTATATATATATATATATATATATATATATTATATAATATATATAATATAATATATATATATATATTTATAATATATTATAATATATATATCATATATATATATATCCTAATATAATATATATATAAGATACTAATATATATATTAATAAATAATATATAATATATAATATAATATATATATATAATATAGGGAGAGTATATAATATATATATTAATATATATAGATTATATATATAGATATAATACTGCTTGCTTCTTTTATGATATAGTAATATATTATAAAATATATATATATTTAATATATGATATATTATAATAAAATAATATAATACAATAATAATAGATATATATATATATATATATATATATACTACTATATTATATATTATATATATATATTTATATATATATATAATATATATATATATAGTATATTAATAATATTAATATTATATATATACTTGGTTTGCGTATCATATATATATATAGATATATACTATATATATATAATAATAATATATATATATATAATATATATATAATTATAATAATGATAAACTATTATAATAGTCCCTAAAGAACGTTACACTTGCGTTTCCTTAATAAAATTTTATTTTAAAAATATTTTAAAAGGAAAGTAAAAAATAAGAAGTAAATCTGTAAAATATAAATTGAGAAACCTTTATATAACTAAAATTATATATATATATTTATATATTTAAATATATTATATAATAATATATAATATATATATATATAATATATATATAATATATTTATATAATATATATATATATTATATTATATATATATAAATATATATATTTATATATATAATATATTATAATAAATATATATATAATAATATAATAATATACTATATATATATATATATATATCTAATATACAATATATATATATATATTAATTATATATAATAATATATATAAATATATAATATTAATATAAATATATATATATATATATATTATATAATATATATAATAATATATAATATATAAATTTTATACAGGATTGGTAGAGGGATTGGCAGGGTGTTGTAAAAGGAGGGGTTTGGAGGTTGACCTAATGTCAGTAATGATACTAGTTAGCGCAGTATTAGAGTATGTGTGCAACCATGTTTGGGCCCTTAAGTTAAGGGGGTGGAGAGACAAAAAAAGACAAGAATGTACGAGTGAGTACTAGACATAGAGCAATCAGGAATGATTTCAGGTTTGAGAGTAAGAGCTATATTAGCGAATATGTAGCTAGGATTACGAATTGTTTTTCAACTAAGGCACGAAAGGTGATTTCTCAGGTATGGTTAGAAATTTTCCCCCGTGTCCCATCTGTCCCAGTGCCAGTAAAAAATCATTGAAATGGACCCCGCTACGGCCCTGATTTTATTTATTTGCATCACAGATGCATTTATTTTCTTATTTGAATTTTGAATTTGAGCATACTCTCTAACCGAATATTGTCTATTATAAAAAAAAACAGAGCATGTGAAAAGTCTTGCAAAAGTAAAGAACAGGTTTCCATATTTCTTACCATACAATGAGTGTGAAAAAATATCTTCTCCATTTTTGCCCCACATGATAAAACGGCGGAATATACTATATATACTTATATGATATTGTAATATAATTATATAATAATATATATATATA
This sequence comes from Trachelipus rathkii, assembly GCA_015478945.1. Lineage (NCBI taxonomy): Eukaryota > Metazoa > Arthropoda > Malacostraca > Isopoda > Trachelipodidae > Trachelipus > Trachelipus rathkii. Next base: position 19,798 of record JABUQX010104890.1, on the reverse strand, counting down.
ATTACTAATAGTCTACATATCATATATATATATATTATATATAATATATATATATAAGTATTAATAGTATATATCTGGTCAAGAGTATGATTGTTTCAAGCCAGAAGCGATAAGCTTATCATATAATATACCTACTGGCAGTGACATGAGATCTTTCCTTACCTTTTCCCCTTTGGTCCCCGCCTTCACCTTGATATAGTGTACCTTATGGCATTAGTGAGATAAAACGAAGTTGCTGGAAGTAAATAAAGGACCATTAATCAGGGTTCCCACGAAGTATGATTTGCATTGAATCCCTGCCACTTTATCCTGACCAAATCCGCAAATTTCCCTGACCAGCGGTGTTCGTTATTTTTGGAGTATAAAACATCTAATTAAATCATTATTGCCAACGCTTATTACTCAGTCATACTAAACTCTCTTAAATCTTTCATGTATGAAGTTTGAAATTATGGAGAATTTAAAAAAAAAAAATTTTTTTTTTTTACTAATCATCATATCTTCAAAATATACAACGACTCCTTTTATTTTTCTCAAAAGTAAACAGTTTATATTAACAAAAAAGAAAAAAATTAAAAGCTTACATAATAGCCTAGGTAAGTTACACTACCCGGTGATCGCACAGAAAGTTCAAATGGGGAGATTAGGTTAACTTTTTCTTCTCAAGCATCTGCATTTTTGATTTATACCGCGCTTCTTCTGTCAAACGTCAGTTTAACATCTTTCTCGTGCTCTTCAAAGTTTATAGATCTGTATGGACTAATTTTCATTTTTCAACCTTTTATTTCCTTCTTCTTTTTGGTTCTGTTTGGACTCTTTGAGATGTCTTCATATCTCCTCCTATGGGCAACTCTTACATTTATACGAAATTTTGAGTGAAGGAACTTTACAAATTTACTTTCATGAGACTTATAGCATTGTGCACGTTCTTTGAAAATTCAGACTTGCTTCTTTTTTCAAGATTCTCCCACTAAAATTGCTTAATTGTATAGACAAACCCTCCCTTCCACTGTGCTTCAATGTGAGAAATATCAGTCCTAACTTTAATAATTGCCACATTCCCAACATGAAATTGATCCCAGAGTACTATGAGAAAAAAAAAACTAATCAAGTCTCTTAGAAAGACAATCACATCCACACAAAAATATTTTGAATTTTAATCAAGGGTAGAATGAGCTCACTGCAAAGTAAAGAAGTGTATTGTGCTTTTGCTTTCTAGAAAAATAGGGCGCAAGTCCATGGTTAATCACAAGTTTCACATTTAATTGCCCCATTTTAAAAAATTTGAAGTACCACACTAATCATGGATAACATAATTTAAAATGTGCCCTATATCGCACACGAGTGTTAAAGGACATTTTATCATCCACCACACTTTAATGCCCATAGTGAATTTCAAGATCTTGTAACACATCGTTAATGCAAAAAAGATGAAACTGATTAGATAAACTGGTTTTTGGTTGGTTATAAGAGAACACTCCCGGTCATTTACAATCGGTTTGATATGATTAGAAGTTGATGCGAATGGCATAATTTTCAGTGGCCACACTTTCACTAATATTTGTATTATAGAACATGTAACGAAAATTTTTGCCATATGAATGGTTGGTCCTGCTGATTTTGATTAAATCAAATGAGTTTGCCCCTCTTGAATTGCACTCTGGCGTGGCGTCCATAGTTAGAGATAGATCAATGCATAGCTAAGGCTTGCATTCCTCCTGCTTCAACAATTGCTGGTTTGTTGCTAGAGCACACTGATAATACTGTGGGACAAATATATAGTAAAAATAAATAAGTAGTATTTTATTGAAGTCAGTTTATAAAATAATGATAATAAATACCTTCAAACTGAACAAAAAACCAAAATTACTTCGTCAAAGCGCTCAAAAAAAAACACTCAAAAAATATAAATCCCAAAAAAAAAAATATAAACAGATTAAGTCATGAGTCATACAGTCTAAAACACATCCATACACTAATCACCTTCAATCAAAAGGATGAAACCTGGAACAACCTCTACGAACGAATAGGAAGTAAAGTAGGTAATCGTGAACTCAAAATAGAAAGCAAACAGGAGAAATAGGATTTGGATGGAATGTCAGGTCTCGCCCATATTCCTTTCATTCACTTTGAGCTAAATCAGGAAAAGCAGACTTTGTAAACCGCAAGGAGCAAAAATATTCAAAAGATGCTACGCAGCAGAAGGCGCATTCTTCATTGTTTTGAAAACCTCAACAATGTCTTATGGCATATTCTAAAACGTTTCCTGATTTCCCTGACCAATGTTTTTTTTTTTTTTTACTTTCCCTGACCTTCCCTGACTTTCAGAAAGTGTGAACCCTGCATTAGTAAACTTTCAAGCTTTAAATACTTGAATGGAGATAATTAGTTTAAACACTTCATTTATCAATATTTTTAGTCTATCTGTGATATTATAAAAATCAGCGTTTCCATGGTTCTGCCTGACTAATATAGAGCACTCACCCAATAAAGTGATAGACCCAGATACCAATCTGGTTGTGTGGAAAAATGTAAGCTATTCTCCTTAGACTTAAGTTTTATGTTACTCATATATAAAAATGAGTACACCCCTCCTTAAATTGGGCTCTGCCAATAAGCGGTTGCATTAACTATATAAAAATAGCCAACATAGGCCCCACCAGTTTAGACTATTAGCTAAGCCAACCAAGCTATAAAATTACCATAATTGTTTAACACATCAAGCTTTTCACATACTTTTATTAAAAAGTATGATTTGCTATATTGAAAATTGGTAACTGGTATTGCATTATTTACATACATAGCACTTTTGGCCTAGGGCCTACTTGAATTGAAAAGTTTACATATTGGGGACAAGGCTCATTAGAACATTAGAAATATAGAGACAGTAAGAAGCCACATGAGCCTATCAAGACTGTCCCAGTCAACCCACCAACCAAAAATGCTCATGCAAATCCACAAAGCACCCTAGGGCTTGTCAAATTACTATTAAACCGAAACAGAAACGAGTATTACATAGACCCATACAGCATCTCACTTCTGCTAGTTTTTCCAAGTTCATTCCCTAGGTTTATTGACCTATATAGAAGTGATCGAAATTTAAATTTTACTGACATCTCCGAAATTTAAATTTTACTGACGTCTCATGGCAGGTTCATAAATAAACTTAGGTCCAGGGTCTACTTAAAAATATTACTTTTCATAAATATTTAAAGTTTCAAACTCTACTTTACCTCACACATATTTAGCTTACCATAATAGGCTTTTTAATTATTAGATCTAAGTCTACCAAACGTTTACTGTACTACTCGCATGTAAATAAAAACACATCCATTTTCATCAATAAGAAATAGCTCTTATTATTACTGTTACAAGCTGTTATAGGTCTAGTTATTCTAGCCTAGCCTACTTGACCCTAAACAAACCTGAATCATCTAGTAGGCCTAGCATAGGCCCTGCCTTCGTTCTTTTATAGGTATTGCTCTTAAAAAAATAGATCCGGAAAAGGGTGCGTTCGATCTTTCTTAAATTTGGAGGTGGAGTTATGAATGAAGAGTGAATTAAGTATATACTGTATATCATTGTAGGTTGAATTTTACTAATAAAAAAATAAATGTTATGTGAGCAAGAAAGGCCATCACCAACCTCCGAAGTTTCAACTTATTCCCGTAAAACAATTTCTGCAAAAAATAAAAATTCTTTAACAAAGACCGGAATAAATTTTTTTAACTTTACCCATTTACCAATAAACTTAAAAAAGTAGTTCAGTAAAGATATAAATTAGCTAATACAGATGAAGAGTAGATAGATGTGTTTAACGCATACTTTTCATCAGTGTTCAATGATAAAAGAGTTTATGACAATTCAGATTGACAAACTGATTTAAGGTTAAGAAATTAAGAGAATACTTAATTTTGACAGAATGTATTAAAATTGTAGGTCTTGGTGGCATCTAACAGAGGTATATGGTATGAAGCATTAGTGCAATGCGAATTTTACTTAAGTCATCTACACAGATGTAATTTAATTTAAGGATGAGCGAAAAAATCAAAATAATTGGCCCAGTGCTTATGCCTTTAATATCTAGCATGCAGCAGTTTCCTAACTGGATAGAGTGCCTTCGTTACTCAATCAATCTTTAAAATTGGGATTAACAAGAACACAAATGTGGGCTTAGCGGTGAAATAGTAAAAAAAAAAAAAAAAAAACATGGAAGCTAGTAGAAAGTGGTGTTATTTATGGTTCTGTATTAGTTACTGTTATTTTCGTAATCCATGTAAATGAATTAATGAGGAAATAAAAATCATGGTGTCTAAGTTTGCTGATGAAACTAAATTGGCAACCCTTGTTGTAAATCTTGAAGGGTGTATAAGTTCAGCACGCATTAAATAAACTTCTTTTTGGGCTGATAAGTGGCAAATAAATTTCAACATACTGCTGCCTATAATGGCTGCTCACCAGAGAACAGATTCTTCTATCTATGAATGCATGGCTAACCAAGTGAGTTCATTAACAGCATTTCTATAAGTTGGAATCATAAAAATCAAAGAAAATGTTAAGAATATTAAACCTTGATGCTGTTTAAAATATTAAGGATTAATGACTAAAGACCTTAAAATTAGAAATCAAAAATAACAGAAAAACCTTTCCCTTAATCTAATACATCACCTAGTTGATTGTTCATTATCCAAATTCTCATTGTCTGGTTCTCTTATTGGAGAAGGTAATGGATAATCGTCACTATCAATATTTTTTCCAAAATGACTTCAAAATTAAAATATACATAGATGGATCTATCACCTAGAATCCATGAAATAGTTTTTTGACTTTTTGACAAATTTGTGCCAGTAAATCTGAAATTCAAAACATGTCTTTCTGGAGATGAAAAACTACATGTTTTGTTCATCAAAATGTTCTCTATAAATTTCAAAGCAGGGTAAATTCAGGGTAGATACACATTTTTATTGGCTAATTCTTTGAATAGTATGTTTGAGAGTTGCTTGGAGACAATTTTCCAATAAAAAAAAATTTTGAAATTTCAAAAAAAAATTTTTGAGAATACAAAAAAAAAAATTAAATAAAAAAGATGTATCTCGCCCGACTATACAAGCCCTGGAAATTTGATGTTTATCGGATAAATATAAAAAAATATATCAATATTTAATTTTTTGAAAAAAATTTTTTTTGAAACAAGTGAAATATATGACAACTTTTTTCTAGTACTACATCCAATCAACATAATTCAGCGCTTGTAAGTCGGACGAGGTACTCTTTTTTATTTACATTTTTTTTTTTATATACTCAAAAAAAAAAAATTATAAAAATTTCATTTTTTTTATATTATCGCAATTTTTCATTTAAAAAAACAAAAAAACAAATTGAATTTCGACATTGCTGAGCACAAATTTCAAAAAATCAAAACACTATTTCATTTATATAAATAAGTTCGGCTTTCAAATTTCAAAGTTTGAAGTCATTTTTGAAAAAAAAATTGTAGGAGTTGAAATGAAAAATGTCAAAAACACATGTTTTCAAAAAATAAAAATACATAAGAACTGACAATAGACACAGAAAAACACCCGAAAAAGACGTTTTAGCGGTGGTCAGAAAAGGCTGTAGTTTGCTTTTCTGCATCAAAATTGGCTGAAAAATTGGAATTTTAGGTCCATTTTTAAGGTAGGGCTAGAATCGGGCCAGCCCGAACTAAGCAATTGGACTTCCCCTGAAACTGATTGATTCTTATTAAGTGCATATCTGTATAAACTTGTCATAGAATGTATATTGGACACGCGTAAAGGATTCTTAGTTGTTAAAATGTTGAGTTTCACACTCATTTTCCATTATATATAATCTTTAAAATGTAGAGAATTTAGTTATTTTTGATTTTAAGACATGGGGGAGCATTTGTTTTTTGACCTTTTATTTCTTCAATCTTTTTAATTACACATTCACGCTTTCTATAATCAAGCTGGGAGGCTCAAAATTGACTCTGTATTTACAATACCAAGATTTAAAAATACTTATGTTATCAACATTGTATTTAATAATACATTTATGTTTATGCGCATTTAAAACACATATAGCTACTTTTTTTAAACAAAGTATTGTAAAAACTGTAATTCTAGAACTACAAAAAGTTGTAAATGCGTTCAAAAACGTAGAAAAAAAATTCGTGAAACGCGTCTATTCGTGTTCCGACAAAAGATGTTTAAACACTTCTCCACGATTGTTGACCAATTTTTTGCTTGTTAAGATTACAGCAATTCAGTTTGCGGTTATGATCGTTGTGAGTGGTCTGTTGAGTTGTCCCATTTTTAGTTGGCCACATGGCAAATCAGTGATAATGAATTTTATCGCATTAAATGACGGGAAATATTTAAAAAATAGACAAATAAAGTTTGGTGTAAAAACAGAGATGTGTCGTTATGTGCAAATAAAGACTACTGTGCGAAGCGAACAATGACTACGAACTTGGCCTTACCCTGTAGACCTTGTTCAAAGGTACAAGTTCTTTCCTGCTTCTAACCATATATATGTATAATATAATAGTATATAAATTAATTAATGATATAAATACTATTATTATTATATATTTTGAATACTTATATAATATTATTTTATATTTATAATATATATATTATATATAAATTATATATATATATATATAGAACCATGTATTCAAGTCCAGTTTTTTGAATTTCGTATATTGTTTAAATACATTTGAAAATATATCTGCTTTTAGTTATTTAAAAACTATTTTTCCTACATTTAGGACGCATTAAATCACTTAAAAGACATGGTTATGACTTCGTTGCAAATGGCCAGTAAGGAAACTGGAAGGGTATCTCTCGCAAGATATGGTGGTAAACAGAATGAATGGGATTGAAAAGGCGAAAGATAGCTTGTGCATCATCTGTGTTTCTTCGAAAAGAAGTGGCATCACAAAGACGGATCATCCAACTCAAGGCTTACCCGGGGTGAAAATACGAACGACGGCGAAAGGCTCAGTGGAGATGCAAATCGCTACGCCGTTTGGAATATGTAGAGTTGGGGGAGGCCTGGACCAATATGCACATACAGCCATAATCGCAGCTTCGATTGAATTGAGGCGGTTTGAAGACGTAAAAGGATTGGATCAGCACCATAATTTTGAGGCGAGATGACCAGAGGTGCTTAGAGCACGAGATACAACTTTTAAGGAGTTTTTAATGTTGGGTGCGTATGTAGGTGTCATCTTAAACGAGCTCCCTGAATTGATGGGACTTTGTCAAGCAGGAATAGGGTGAACTATAACGTGGTTAGTTCCGGGATGAGAAGGTGCGCCAAGGTTCTTTAGAAGGACTTCCTTTCTTTCCTAAATAGTACACTTGAGAATTTGGGTGAAAAATGGAAGCTATGGGAATTACCCAATTGTAAATATTTCAGAGCTAGTTGAAGATGAATTTTCACGGAAATGGCGCTAGCACGCGGCAGTATATCGCCGGGCCATTAACATGAGAGAAAATGACCGTCCTCTGGGACATATTAAGTTAAACGATGTCATTGAATCGAAGGCAAATAATAAATAATACAACTTTAGAATACGCTTCTTGGAAACGCCTCATCAAGTAACAGGTCCATGGACTAGAAACGAAAGAGCAAACGAACGCCTGCGATCTATCAGACAGAAGCATATATAAAGAGAGGACTATTTCGAAACCGAGCAAGTGGTGTTGTACGTAGACCAGCTTCCACTGTAATCCAAGCTTTCCAGGCTCAAAAATGTACACCGAAGAAACAAGCCCCACAGTTAAAAAGGATTCTCGGATGTCATGTATCTAGTTTAAACAAGGATCGCAATTTCGAACGATTTTTTTGCGTGAAACAGAAATCAAACGGGAAGTCGAAAAAGAGGCCTAGCGACGTCTCCAGAACATAGGAGAAAGGGGGCCTGAGAAGTCACGCTTTCTCCTATAATATCAAGATAGTAACAGGTGGTCGAAAATTGGTCTTCGCGTCGTCTTTTCTCTCGCTCCGCCAACTTTGAATAATCCCAGGTTGGGCAAAGTAAAAAAGCTGTAATTTTCCAAGATTATAAGATGGAAAAAAGATTCGATCCAGATCCTGTTTGATGTCGTCTCATAGTCCTTTGTGAGAGGGAAGAACTAAATTAGGCTGAGATCCAGGGAGTCCTCTACTGATAAGTATATAAAAGAAATTAGGAGTGCAACCATTGAGAAGAAGTGAAATAGAAATTGATACGCTGATTTGAGTAAAGTATAACTCTCCAATTATCATGGTGGAAATTCCACAGAGATGCTGAGGGGGTTGCAAGTCCCTCAACATTGTTCTCTCTCGCAGCTTACAGCTATTCAAATTAGTGAGCAGGCAGACAAAAACTATATTAAACCTCACTTTTTCCCCACTGTGGAGCATTCAATTCTTGAAAAGTTGAGACGGAAATTCCCCCGGACCCGATCCACAAATATCACTCTGTGGTCTGGCTGCATGAATTCTCCTCCAGGATTTGCGAGTGACCGTCCTTTTGCGGTGTGTTGTAAGAGAGGGACCAGCCAATCAACTTCTGTAGGCTGTCTCTTTTGGAACCAGATGTATTTGTTTTGTATCTTGCCAGGGGGCAATGGTCCCAGTCAAGTCCAGCGTGCAAACTTTCCCGCAAGATGGCTCATTACCGAGCGTGACTAGCCTTTTGATTGCGGCAGTTTTAGGTTATTCTTTTCAGCTCAGCTGGTAAGAAGCAGGAAAGCAGTTTTTCACTCAACCAGAGTATATAGTTTGGGAAATATTTATATTTCCTAAGCGGTGGACGTTCTTTTTTTCTACCGCCCCACAATGCCCCGGAGGAAAGAACATGGTGTAAATTCATGAAAGAGTGTATTAAGTGAATCTGGAACTTTGTTAAGAAAATTCCCATTTTGAGTAGCAATAATGATCGAATGTCGTCGGATAAGAACAGGAAGAAAAGTTCATCCGAAGTACTTGCTGATGAAGAGGTTTTACCCTCTGGGAGGTAGAGGGTTGGCAAAGTTAATGGGGTAGAAGACTATTTTTATCGTTGAAGCAACGCTTTTTTGTCTCGTACAAAAAAATAGTGCTTTTGTAACGATAAGGACTAGTGGTTAAGGATAATTCTAGAAAATATCGAGTGAGAGGTGGGGATTTTCAATTGAAATATGTTAGGAAATTTTAATTTCCCTGAACAAAAGGATTGTCTTAGGATTAAAGTGTGAAATAAAGAGTTCCATCGTTTTCTAGAAAGCCGGACAAAATGCCATGGCTGATGAGTGGACCAGAGGCTGATGTCTGTGATTATTTCGTTACGCTTATAGCCGAAAAATCGTGATTGCGAAATTGCTGTATAAAGCGCGAAAGACTAATGGCAGATGAGCTCTTGCCTATAGTTGGAATAATGTTCACGCTTGGAAAGCGAGCGAGGATAAATGACAAGGTTTCTCTTCGTTCTGATTTTCATCCTAAACTTACAATATGGACGGGTGCTCCCTACGAAGCAGCAATTGGTATGCATCAGAGTTTATGAAGAAAGGTTTATTTTAGTCCGGGAAACACAGTTGGTTGTCAAAGTAAAGTTTTATTATCTTTAGGGTTAGAAGCCTTTTTCCTGTTCATGACCCAATAAAAAGGCAAATTTTTTAATGCAGATAATTGTGAATCGGCCTAATTCGTTCTGAATCAGTTCGCGTAGAAATGAGAAGAATGTAATTTAGGAAAGCCTTAATTATTGACCTCTAGTTTCCGACAAGTTGTAGGTTGGTTGAAAGCCTGTAAGGAGTTTTTAAACTTAATAGGTCGGGAGAGATCCTTTTGTGTAGAATTTGAAGCCCAGAAAAGCAAAACTGGTCCTAAAGAACCCGACATTAGAGCAATTTCAGTTTTTGTAGTCTGGTTTTCCCTTCAAGGCATGGAAAAAACCATGTTCAAAATTTTCCAGATGATTTCGAACGGATTCCTAGAATAGACATATCAAGGAAATATCGCAAGCGTCAACCTAAGAGATGAGAGAGGGCACTGTTTCTCGGCTCATGGTGTCCCTCTCCGCAAAGAACTAAGAACGGGGCATTGTTGATGAACCGCAATTACATGTTGTGCATATTGTCCCCTTTTTGTGGTTCGAGAATGCAAGAAGAGGTTCGTGTTCTCTTTCAAATTCAACGCGTTGTTAAGGATCCTTGAGCGTCCAGACTGGTAGAAAAAGTGCTGCTGTTACCTAAGAATAGGAGCACTGCGATAAATACAAGGTTAGGGAACCTATTAAAACGGTGTGAATTGCAGAAACCAATATGGCTAGTCTGCGACTATATGGGGTTTCTCGGAATTTTTCTTAGGAATAACCAAAAGGGGGGCTGAATGTGGGCTTGAAATGGGGCGGATATACCCTTTTTGTTGAGAAGATTCGACCCCTTCCTCAATTTGTGTGAGGTATTTGTGAGGGAGTCTATATTGAGGATGATAAATCACCTTCGGTGCGTCCTCCTTCAATGTGATGCTAAATTTCGTTAGGGGACAAATTGGTACTTCATCGTCTTCTAAAGCTATGATGTCTTTATAGTTCATGAGAAGATTTAATAACTCCTCCAGTTAATTAGGATCTGTTAAAGTTGCGCACTCATCCTCTTCATTCTTGAATTATTTCCTTGTAAGTCTTTCTTAGTTGTGCCGGAGTGAGACCTTTTGAGGATGTGGCTAAATTTACTTGCGAGGTTTGAAAAGGAGAATCGAGAGTGAAAAGAGGATTAGCTTTCGTCAGAAAGGTGTTTGTTTGTAAAGTGTGTCATGGCTTACATATTTATGATATAAAAAAGGACATGACCTTTATTAACAGAACTTAAAAAAAACGCTACCTATTAAGAGATAGTTAAGATATTAGTTTTCAGAACTAAGAATAAGATGATCTGGAGGAGGAGTGTTTGCAGGATAGCGTGCTTTTACAGAGAGAGTGGTCTTAGAATAAGGATGAAGTTACATTTTCTATAATGGATAGATTATAATGGGTGTCAGTATGTCATTAAATTGTTTACAAAGCTTGTTTCTTGAAAATAAATTGATAGAGATGAATTATGGTTTACTTGTGTGTTATGAGGAATTTGCCTTTGTGGATATATTGGAATGAGGGGCATTGAAATGTACTCAGAGTTTGATACAATAGAGAGAGTATTTTTATGCGTTTGAAATCTAACATTTGGATGTGTAAGAAAATTTGTGCCCAAGAGAAAATCTGAATTAAACCCACAGAGTTTATCATCTATGACAATGAAATTAATTGGTAAAACTCTGTTCTGTATATGGATAAACAAAATTGTTGTTCCTATTTGATCAAAAATATCACCAGTGATTGATTTTAGAGTGATGGGGGATTTTGTGAGAGGTATATTAATGGCAAATTTGTTTTCTAATTCTAAGATAAGAGAGTGTCTGGCTAAACTACTATTACTTCCACTATCTAGTAAAAAACGTTTGTTGCGTAATGTATGCTTATCGAAAGTAATATCAATTTCTAAGAAATAAGCAGGACCTATTAGAGGTTGAGAATTTGTGTTTACATCTATCAGTACAGCAGTATCGTTTGTGAAAGAAGAGAGAGTTATTTCTTGTGGAACCGAGTTTGTTAAAATTTTGTGATCAGAGGTGAAAATAGAGGAAGGATTTGACTCTTTTGGAGATAGAGAAGAATGAGACCCTACCTGAGGTGGTCTCTGAGTTATGGTGAGACTAAGGTTTGAAAAATCAGAAGCTAGATGTGATGTTTGAGGTCGAGTTTCAAAAAATGTCATGTGAAGGTTCTTGGACCGATTCATGTTGCTCTGAATCAAAGTTATTAGAAGATGGTTGCGAAGTGGCAAACGTTGCTTCATTAAAAGAGATTGAAGGTTCTGAGAAAATATTAGGAGATTTAAGGAGAGTGCCTTGTGACAAATTTTGATAAGATTTGAGACATGGGAAGGGTTAGAGAAAAGCTCTGGGAAAAAAGTTAATGGTGGAGAAAGATTAAAATTATTTATTAAATCTGAGAAAGAGTTTCTGCTATCATGAAACTCAAATAATAACTCTTGAGCTTTGCTTACAGTATTATTTTTAAAACCTGCAGGAGGAATAGAAAGAGCATGCTTAGAATTAGAGAAATGATGCCCTAATGTGTTGGGTTGGGAGAAAATATTGAGGGTTTTCGCTATATTCCTTATTATTTGTGTACGAATTCTTTACTATTCTGTTTTTAGTGTACATATTAATCGTGCTCGTTTCATTTACCAACCTATTTACCATTACAACCTGGGCGTTACCTCTATCTATACTTTGCTTCTCTGTTCTATCTACTACATCGACATCTTTCCTTTCTGCTTTTTATCTCGGCATTATCCTGTGCCATACAATTACCAAAATGATTTGTCATTACTACTACTTTTCCAGCATTCGGCGTTTACCATGTCCATTTGAACTTGCGTTATGTCTCCTTTGCGAATTCTACTACTATTCTGATTCTCGTCAGCAATCACGTTGCCAGTTTTCAACTTAGTCATGTTAATTCTGTTTTCGTAAGCATTTGTTACCACACTGCTTCTTACCTCGGCATTTGCTATGCCTCGTGATTTTAATGAAATTGGTATATTACTATTAAAGTTATTAGAAATAAGATTATTTGGCCCCAAACGTTTGCTACAACTATTCACAATAGCGCTCTCTGATTTATATATATTCTCAGTGGTGCTATTATTGCTGAAAAAATGGGGTTAGTGGTTGGAGACAGGTCCATATTTCACATTCTCTCATGAAAATGTGCAATATGGTCCTCTTTTGGAGTTTGTGAAAACTCAAGTGCAGTGGATTTTTGTTCTCTCAGTGGTGCTTTATTTAGACTATGTGTCATGTCTTCTATCTTAACTATTTTATTTCCACTAATGGTAGCTGCTTCCCCATTGTGACTGTGCGGTATGTTGTCTACCGTAACTATTCTATTTACGTTAATGGTATTAGCTTCCTCATTGTGACTGCACGGTATGTTGTCTACCGTAACTATTCTATTTTCGTTAATGGTGTTTTCTACACCTTGAAAAATATGCTGTTCATAAGTTATAAAATTCTTGTAGAAATTAGTATAATTTTTGATACATGCAGTATTAGGGTGCTCATTTAAATATGCTTAAAATTATTTTCAATATCAATTATAACATGGTCTTTAGGTACACAAATATTTGGAAAATTTAACTTAACGGGGTTTGGAAAAACTACACTTTGATTTAAAATAACATTATTTGGGGGAATAACCTTGCTGAAAGAAATGGGATTAGTGTTTTGCATCCTACATGAAATGATGTTAATATGCGAGTTTTTACATGTGTTATATTCGATCGGCGTCTGGAGGGTAGGTGATACTGGGTTTCCTGCCCTCCTTAATATTGAAAATCCTGCACCTCGTCATAATATTGTTCTTGAAAATACTGTTCTTCTTGGGATGATTGTTGTTGATTTGTAGACTCGGCCATTCTGGCGTATGATGTATGTTTAGATCTCCATGAATTTGAATTATTCATTTGTGTTCTTTATTGATTGTTTGATCTCTTCAGAGGCTTTACACCTTGGTAATTTTGGCGATAAATTCTAGTTCCCTTCCATCTTTTTTGGATAATATCTTTTCTTATTTTATCAGTAATTGGAGCATGCTTTAGAGGATTATTTGGATCGTTTGGAAACCATCTCAAATTTTTACAATTTACACTTGATCCACTTGTGGTTGGCATTACAACTGCAGCAATATGGGTTGAAAGGACAGTATGAAGTCGTATGACTGCCTCTTTCACAATGAAAACACACAGTGGTATTCTGTTGCTGTGAGTTTTGCCTATTTTGATTGGTTTGAGCTTGTGGCTTTGCTTGATTATTGAAGTTTCATTTGTGAAAATTGGGGGGGGGGGATGGGAAATATCTCATCTCTGGCCAAAGTTTTGTGATTTTGGAGGCATTGGCGCAGATTTCTGGAAATTGAGGTTTGGTTGAGGAATAATATTTCTTATAGGGTCATTCTATCTGCCTTCAGACTTCTTTAAGAAATTATGTATCTGTTGGTGCAACTCCAACTTTGGGTCATGGTGCTTTTTGAAGTCTCTTCTAAAAATCTCAGGCTTCTCAGGAAGGAAAGTGAATAAATGGCAGAAGGCGGTGGCCGTGATAATTTTCTCAGTGGGTTTGAAGGAAGCATCTTTAGCTAGTGTATCAAAAACTCTGAGTTAATTGCTGTAAGGAGAGAGCAGCTGAACTGAATGAGTCAGATCCAGACCATCTGAAGTTCCTTATTCTCTGCATGTCATCATAAGGAGATAGAGCCTTGTCAGGAAAGATGCAGCTTTTTATATGGATGAAAAAGCTCTCCAGAGTCAGAACATTAAACAGTTCAGGTTTAGCATTGATTATCTTGCGCATTTCGCTCTTAGGATTGTTGGTTATCTGATTATGAGCCTGTGCCAATTTAGCCGCTTCAGATATACAACATTTGACGGTAATGTTCTCTCTTACATTAGCAACCCATTGTATTAGAGAAGGACCTTCCCATTTGGAATTTATTCTGCCCGTAAGAAGCAATTCTGTCTTCGTTACTTGAGTGGTTGTTGCAATTGGCTGAGCTGGGAGGAGGGGTTGACTCGTCTTCTCCCGCCATTTTTTAATTTTAGCAACCAAAAAAAAAAAAGTGATAAATTTTATATCACTGAAATTTAATGCGTTAATCTTAATCAGTTTCAAAAAAAGCTTGTAGTATATTAGGTTTAGTATATGTAGTCTTCGCTTTACTATTAATCTTACCTCGCCATTTTTTTTTATATTTAAGCAACTAAAAATAAAGTTTATAGTTCAAATATTTATTTTATTATCATATATCAACAAAATGGGATATATCTTATATAATGAAAAATTTTAACAATTTAAAATGTGATTTAAAAAATAATAAGTTATTATTATTTCTTTTATAATATAAAAAATTTATTACTAAACTTGGATAGGGTATATAATAATATGATGTTTATAAAAAATTTTTTCCTAATATTAATATTGATGATAATAAAATAACTTTGCAATATTGTAAAATATATATTGATAATTATGTGATAATACATTAAAAAATATACTATATATATAATGCCACTTACTATGAAACAACATGGAGTAGTGGGTATGATTTTGGTGTACCTTTGTGCTGAAACTCATGCGATAACGTTGTAGTGCGGTGCAGGGTATTATTAGTCAATGTTTGACGTACTTGGGTTAAATAATGTAGCTTTGCTATGGCTTTAGCAAATTATATTATTAAAAATACTTTGCTTTAGAGCTACCTGAAAGGATATATATATACGTTTTGTTCTTTTTTCTTCGACCTTTATTTCTTGGAAATTGTTATTCATTACTTTGCCACTCACCAATGTCTTCAATCTCGATACTATTACTTTATATAATTATTCTCCAATAACAGTTAATATGCAATAAAAAATAATATAAATACAACCTTGTATAATATTTAGCGTCGTAGTATAGTCTATATGATATATAGTTGAATTATATATTATTTTATTTAAATATATAACATATCTATCATTAATTTCCTCTTTTGGCTTAATAATTAAAATAATAATTATAATAATAATCATAAGTAAATAATATATAAAAAAAGAGTATGTGAATCAATAGCTTGCAAAGTTTCATGTAATCTATTGGTTACTTGTTTATAGTCTATAATCTTAAAGAGATAACGTTAATTACAAAGTTAATACGTGCGTCGCCGAGATACATAATGGAAAGTCAACACGGAAAAACGGAAGGAACATCAAAGACAAGTCAAAACGGGAGTATTACGGCGACTAATTTTTTTCGTTGTTTTTGAACCACAAACGCTTTATTGGTTTAGATAAACCATTTAAGCGCATAATCATTATAATGATAATAATTTTATTTTTACCTTTGATTTTTTATCGAAACCACATATAAACCGACAACACGCCCTACCAACAGAGAGAGAATAAACATAAAATACTACTGGCTTGAAAGACTACAATAATCCAAGGAAAAAACATCATTTCCGCGAAAAAAAAAAAAAAATCTTTATCCAGAGGGATTGTCTAAGCACCCTTTCGCACGACCGCTGTGGAAACACTGATTATTTTTTCGATACTCTGAACTATTCTGAAGCCCTATATAGATTGATACCTTTTGGTACTTTATAAGAAAAGAAAAAATCTGAAACAGATGAAATTTTTTGCCCAAAATAGCCATTTTTCCACATAAAAGTACACCGCATACCAGTGAGGGACTTAAAGGGTTAAATCTCCGGATGAACATACCCAAAAACACACCCTTGAGCGCGGGAGTCTGGGCGCAAAAAAGAGCACTATTTTTTGAAAAAAGTAAACCTACGTTAGTTGGATCGTGCGGGCACCAGACTTATGCGTAATTTTTTTATTCTTTTTTTCAGCATCAAATGCACCGCATACACGGAACGGGAGATCGGAAAAAAATTTTTTTTTTCCATTTTTGCCTTTTTTTAGTATTCTTACATTGGGACGAAAGATCTTCGCAATTCATATTACTATTACTTAATTTTGATGTATCTGGTATTTTTTATAAAGATATAATAAATCATAATAAGTTATCTTAGTTTATTTACCACCAAAGTAATGCCAAAAGAACCTCTGAGCGGATTCCAGGGAAGAAAAGACTAGGAAATATATGGAACTGAAGGTTTAATACTAATTAAACTAATAGTCTAGAAGCAATAATAGTGCAACAGCAGTGATTACCAAAATAGTAAAATATGTATAAATAGTCTCAATCGATACCCACATTAAATAAGAACCGAGCCGTCATTATCTATAAAAGCAATTGAAATGCTAGTTATAAAATTTCGTGTCGACACATATGAAACTGCATTCCTATATGATTAAGAAACAATTATACATTTTGTTAAAGATAGGGATAAATCACTGCCACCATCTCTAAGTTACGCCTAAGTAGGAGCTGTTATATATCTGTGCTAATAACTGATACAAAAATCAGAGTTAAACAAGTCAGATAACATGATAAAAATCATGCTGAGAATATTTGAGGATAACAAAGCCCGGCCAGATAATATTGAGAAGGTAGTAGAGTAGAATACGTGACTGAGAGTAAAGAAAGAAAACATAGAAATCTCCTTTCTTTAAACTTCTATGGCTAAAGTATCTCTAAAATCGAATTTTCCATTCCACTTGGGACCATTTAGTCAAGAAAACTCTAGGTGTCCTAAACACCTCAATTTCTGATATATAAAACATAATACACATAGTATTTAATTCTTGTATAAGATCTTGGCTCTTTGATTCATTTATTCTATCAAAAAAGAACTGTATTAACTAAAATACATACTAAAATTAAACATAAATTATATAATAATAGATATATATAATATCATTTAAATATAATACTTAAATATACTTATTACATCTATATATATTTACATTAATAAAATTCCTAATAAAAAAAAATATATAATAACCACTTGAGTCAATACACCATTGCGTGATATAATGATACAATATATAATGAGTTATAAAATCAAAAAAATATATTACAAATAATAGTATATTTTATCATTATATATATTTATTACTTAAATAGTTAATACCTATATATATTAATAATATATTTTATACTGACTTAACTAAATACACTATAGTGAGTGATTATTTTCTACTCAGTTTTTATCAAACGCAACTCTCGATGACCTGCATCACGGCAGAGCGTCATAATCAGTATGACCTTTGTTAGGGAGAGGGTTGCTTTCAATCTTTGATTATACAAGTTAAATCTTCTGAGAGACAATAGACGGGATTCTCTATGCATATATCAAGAACACACTCTCATCCTCACACGCGAAACAATAATTCATTAAGCTAGATGTCCACAACTTCCGGACCTCACAGCTGAGAACGTGTATCTCCAATTGCTTAGTATGTGCGGTAATGAGCTACTCCTCAGCTGTGACTTACTACTGGATCGTATATTTGAGTGTTTACTAATATCTCACTCATAATCTTTACTAATAATCTAATGCTGATAGAAAATATTTACTAAATTACGAGTCTGAACTGCGCCTATACGTGTAAATATATAATATCTCATTCCAATATCTTATACATCATGAAGCTTTTAGTATAGCTTATATAGAGTGCTTACATATAGACAGAGATATTAAAATGTTAGATGAATTGTACGATGATAGTTTTATTCCTAATAACATAAAGATCTTATGCTATGATTAAATATAATTCTCCAAAACCTGAAATATTCATAAAATTTCTTGTCAGTAACTTCCATAACAAAATTTGATCTAGTCTTAATATAAAATGTAATAGCATTATGCTTAATCTACATAAAGTGTTATATGCAATATTTATATAGTGTGTGTATTAAATATTTTTGATAATTAAATCTTAAATAAAACAATAATCTGACTTGAAAAATTTCAAATAGTACAGTATATTACCTATAATTTTATATATATATATATATATATATATATATATATATATATTTAACTCTTATTACTCACGTGTTTCATATAACTCATAGTCAACTATTATATATATGTGATTAATAATAATTTATATTAACATATATAATATGTACTATATATATCTATACTATATATATATAATATATATATATATTAGTATATATATTCCCATATATATATTATACGTGATATATTATATTTATTAATCTTTATTGAATTGATAAAGTTAGAGCAAGTATATAAATTAAGCTCATCGGTTCTATAATACGGCTCAAATCCACACTGGATGATAGCATATAATATATACCACTTTTCATATCCCTTCTCCGCGTACCCCAATAGACTTCATTGCTATAAGTACTTCGTATGGTGATCTCTCCCATCAATGGACTTTGCCCAGTTAATATAGGTGTGAATTTCTTCAAACTATTAAATATTATATATCTATTAGGTAATTCCTTATGACGAGGATAAATATAATAAAATATTAATATTGTATATTACTATATATATAGTATTTGAGGAAATATTTAATTAATTATGAGTACTAATAATAACCCTATATATATATATATATATATATTATATCTGTATACCGACAAATAATATGGATAATTATATGATTAATATAATATAATTTAATATATATATATAGTACTAAGTATAATTAATATAAATTCTATAATTATTATATAATATATATATAATTGATATATTATATATATTATTATATATTATATAATATATACTATATATATATATATTATATACTAATATATTATATTATAAAAACTGATGTAATTTTTATTGAGCAATGCAGTTTGTTTTTCTTCTATTTCCATTATGGTAAAATATCTATTGTATCATTTACCTTATCATGTGAATTATAAGTTTAAATATTACTTTATCCAAACATCTTCATTACAATTTTTCATAATTCCAGTAATTTAATACTATATTATATCTTCTCTATGAGATTTATTTTAGAATCTATAGATTAATTTATCATAGATTTGTGAATAATGATATGTGATAGGAGTTAGTGCTCGTCTTAAAAGTTATCTTATCTATCATCATGATCTGTCATATTCATATGACATTTATTCTCATCTTATATATTATTCATTAATAAATATATATATTATACCCTTTATATTACTGCTCTGCTCCAATCCCTAGGAATCTAATGCGTTCCCGCAGTATAATCTATTCATTTAATGATATAAAATAAAACCCAAGTTTATTTCGAGT